>JAJAGP010002563.1:0-108457 GCA_025084515.1 Ancistrus triradiatus
AACAACTGATCCGTGTTAAGCTAAGAATGAACAGGGCCATGTATCGTGAGATTTTAAGCCAAAACCTCCTTCCATCAGTGAGAGCATTGAAGATGGAACGTGGCTGGGTCTTCCAGCATGACAATGATCCCAAACACACCGCTCGGGCAATGAAGGAGTAGCTCCGTAAAAAGCATTTCAAGGTCCTGGAGTGACCTAGCCAGTCTCCAGACCTCACCCCCATAGAAAATTTGTGGAGGGAGTTGAAAGTCTGTGTTGCCCCAAAACATCACTGCTCTAGAGGAGATCTGCATGGAGGAATGGGCCAAAATACCAGCTACAGTGTGTGCCAACCTGGTGAAGACTTACAGGAAACGTTTGACCTCTGTCATTGAAAACAAAGGTTATGCTACAAAGTACTGAGTTGAACCAAATTTATTGACTAAATACTTATTTTCCACCATGATTTACAATTAAATTATTTAAAAATCCTACATGTGATTTCCTGGATGTTTTTTCTCATTTTGTCTCTCATAGTTGAAGTGTACCTATGATGAAAATTACAGACCTCTCTCATCTTTCTAAGTAGGAGAACTTGCACAGTCAGTGACTGACTAAATACTTTTTTGGCCCACTGTAACTTGAACCAAATGGAAATTGGTATTTGTACACACACACACACACACACACACACACACACACACACACACACACACACACACACACATAGGGCACACAAAGGGCATTTTGGAAGCATTAACTACAATGCACACAGGAAGAGTCCGGGGTTGGCATTGTTGGCTGTGAGTCACCTCACATTCATAATTATATCTAAATCCTTATATAATTGAACTGATCTGCTTGATAGTGTGTGCTCCACAAGATCAGAAGACCTCAGCAATCTGCCTTTCAGGCACAGCAGCCTCAGGAAAACAAACTACCTGCCCAGCTGCAGCGGAACTTGGCCACTCCCTTTCATCTCTCATGGGACCATCAGAAAAACAAAATTTCCTATTTTCCTGCACCAGAAAAACTTCACCTCATGAAACATAATAAAAATAATTAATAATAGAATAAACAATAATTTGTGTAAGTCACCTATGCCCTTATTTTCCTGTCCTTCAGCAGTAAATCAAACACCACTTTGTTGACAAGTCCCACTGGTGTGTTTGGACATAGTGCTTCAGTGTTTGATCTGAATAAAATCTTCATCTGTTACAGTCTGGTAGTCTGTGGACTGGTCTCAACCCTCTCGCCAAAGTTTTATCACTACTCCAGGGAAAACTCTGCCACTTGTGGAAAAGTCTTTATCCTTTATGATACACCAAGATAAACTTAGCAGTAGGTCATTAATATATCTGTTCAGTTCTGCACATAAGCAAACAATGATGCAGTACAATATAAATGTGATTTTTCAATCACCAGTAAAACACAGTAAAACACATTATGTCAGGTATGAATGTCACTTTGTCGATGTTTTTGTAATTTCGTTAAGTCGGCAAATTCATCAAAAATAGTAATGAAACAGACATGGAAAAGATAACGAGGTACGACTATATTTTGCTCATCTTGTGCTCATTCTATGTTACCCATCCTGTAAGATTATCTTAAGCCTCACCATCATCCAACCTAGTATTGGGCTCTAGTAGATATATATATATATATACACACACACACAGTGGTGCTTGAAGGTTTGTGAATCCTTTAGAATTTTCTATATTTCTGCATAAATATGACCTAAAACATCATTATTTTTTCAAACGAGGTCCTAAAAGTAGATAAAGAGAACCCATTTAAACAAATCAGACAAAAAATATTATACTTGTTCATTTATTTATTGAGAAAAATGATCCAATATTACATATTAGTGAGTGGCAAAAGTATGTGAACCTCTAGGATTAGCAGTCAGGTGTTTCAATCAATGGGATGACAATCAGGTGTGAGGGGGCCCCTTTTTTTATTTAAAGAACAGAGAGCTATCAAAGTCTGCTCTTCACAACACGTTTTGTGGAAGTGTATCATGGCACGAACAAAGGAGATTTCTGTGGACCTCAGAAAAAAAGTTGTTGATGCTCATCAGGCTGGAAAAGGTTCCAAAACCATCTCTAAAGAGTTTGGACTCCACCAATCCACAGTCAGACAGATTGTGTACAAATGGAGGAAATTCAAGACCATTGTTACCCTCCCCAGGAGTGGTCGACCAACAAAGATCACCCCAAGAGCAAGGCGTGTAATAGTTGGTGAGGTCACAAAGGACCCCAGGGTAACTTCTAAGCAACTGAAGGCCTCTCTCATATTGGCTAATGTTAACGTTCATGAGTTCACCTTCAGGAGAACACTGAACAACAATGGTGTGCATGGCAGGGTTGCAAGGGTTACAAGGGTTCCTTAATCTTTAGTCCTTAATCCAATCCAATTCATTGATTGAAAACACCTGACTCTAATTTCACTTTCAAATTAACTGCTAATCCTAGAGATTCACATACTTTTGCCACTCACTGATATGTAATCATTTTCCTCAATAAATAAATGAACAAGTATAATATTTTTGTCTCATTTGTTTTACTGGGTTCTCTTTATCTACTTTTAGGACTTGTGTGAAAATCTGATGATGTTTTAGGTCATATTTATGCAGAAATATAGAAAATTTTAAAGGCTTCACAAACTTTCAAGCACCAGTGTATACTAGGTTGCTCAATAGATGACAACCTGTGTTTAGAAAAACCAATAAAAGCACAAAGAAGGAATCAGTTATCATTTATTTGAAGAGTAAAGTCAATAAATAGTAAACAACAGAGTAAGTTAATAATACAAATGTTGATCTTTGTAACGCTGGTCTGCTCCCTTGCGTGGTCGTCTCCCCGGGAAATAAGACCGTTAGGATTGTTTTGTGTGTTTTCACATGTATGACTTCAGGGCTGGGTTGTTTCATACCAGCAGATGGGTAAAAGCAGGGGACTGTCTTCAACTATCAACACCTTAGCTGGGTTACAGAACAAAAAGCCAAAATGAGTTAAAATCACCCAACAAAATGATCAATAGTCTCAACAGAGTGAATTAGTTGAAAAAACAACCCAGCATTTTTAGAGTGTAGCTTTTTGACAGATTGATTCAAGCAAATGAAAAAATTAACAAAAATGAGTTTGTTAGCAATCTGAGCATAACATCTCCTATTGTAAAGTAAAGAAGCACTGTCATATCCTGAACACGTGCCCACGTGCCCGGAGAGAAACTAAACTCCTGAAAGAAAAATCGTGGCTTCCTGTTTCATTTGAATAACTCTTTTATTAATGCTAGAGTTCTAACTCTAAGATAATAATTAAACCACATAATGAGTGGAACAGGACATCAGATAGTTTTACACATTTATTATCGACGTGGTTTTCTAAAGGTAAGTCTGTACCTTATATAATATAACTCTTTATAACTCTTTATAACTCTATATCACTCTATAACCCGTAGGATGCAACATTTTAGCAGTTTGTTTATGTTTCAAAACCGTGTTAAAATAAAACTATCCTGTGTCATTTTCTTCAGTTGGAAATGTATGAAAAATGAATGTAGGGAGGAATTGCAAATGTAAAGTATTTTATACCAGTAATGAAAATACTTGTTAGTATAGATGCACTAATTGCATTTTTTTTCTATCCAAGAGCTACAAATGATAAATCATACAGAAACATTTTTGTTCAACTTTTCCCAGGGGCTGCTGGCTTGTGTCTAGCTTTAGCTTTATCAAATTCCACATTCAACCAGATGATGCTGGATCTGTGTTTAAAGCAGAATTGAATTGTGAATTAATGTTAGTGAAAGCAGTGTGTTCTTCATGTGTGTTTGTGGTGCTGTCAAGTGTGGCTGGCACAGAATCGGTTATATGAGATCATAGTTTTGTGGTATAAGAATGAGAAAAATGTATGTAAGTCAGTGGTTAATTAAGGCAGTTCTGAGGAAGGGGTGGGTGATATGGTAAAACATCTGATATCACGATATTTAAAGATAACCATAAATGGCTTACTAGTAAGTTACTTGTAAATAAGGTAAGGTAGTTACTAGTAAGGTGTACTTAATAATGTGTGTGTGTGTGTGTGTGTGTGTGTGTGTGTGTGTGTGTGTGTGTGTGTGTGTGTTTTAAAAGCCGCTGATATTTGCATACCTGCGACGCGTCAGAATAACAGAATTGTGTATTAATGCATCATATTATTACCCATAATGCATTACCCAGGACAGTTTAGTTTGCACCCCATTTCTGATATGAAGTGTTGAGCTGAGATTTGATTTATAGTGGATTAACGGTATGGACGAATGGTAAAGAGGGACACAATTACATTCAAAGGGAGTTAAAGAATAAAATGAAAAAGGATTAAATGTCTATGACACTTTTTGAACAATTCTTTTGTATTATTTTCAAACACCAAAACATACATCAGAGATTACTGAACCATAAAACAAACCCCCTGCCCCACCCTCCAATGCGGTGGTGATCCACAAATCGTACAGACAAGCTTCATCATTCATTCATTCACTTTCTTATCCACTTAATCCTGGACAGGTTTGCAGGAAAGCCGACCCTTAGAAAGCAAGGCAGGAACAACCCTAGACAGGGCACCATCTTAGGGCACATACACTCACAGACTCATACACCCACTAGGGTCGCTTTAGCTTAAACAGTTAGCATAGCGCATGTCTTTGTACTGTGGGAGGAAACCGAAGTACCCGGAATAAACCCATGCAGACACAGAAAGGACCCCGACCGCTCCACCTAGGATCAACAGGATCAAACCCAGGACCTTCTTGCTGTGAGATGACAGTGTTACCCACCGAGCCACCCTCAAACAGACAACAAAATCAAGATTTGTGATGATTTACATGAAAGTCTTAAAAAGAGCACAAAACAGGTTACCATGAATGTCACAGCAAAGATTGGATTGCCGTCAATAGCCCTTGACCTCGCCCCATGCATCTGAGCCACCCAGAGCTCAAGTAAGAGGATGTCCAGGAAGTATAATAACTATTATTCTCTAGGGATTATTCTCTATTATTCTCTAGTGAAGAAAAAGATTCCAGTGGTTAACCAAGAGTTTCTTCACAGCAGTTAGAGCACAGGGCAACATAATATGGAAGTGTAATAATGAGTAGAGAGAAATCCCTCAAAACCAAAATAGGAGCTGATCAGTGTTACTCAAAAAAGTAATCCATTACCGATTACTCATTACTTAATTGGGATTACTTTACTCATTACCTCCTGGAAAATGTAATGTCATTACTTTTAAGTTACTTTCTAAAACCCATACAAATATACTGGAATCAAATCTGGAAAGAAATTTGAAAAGTACAAAAATAGACAATATTTCTTTCCATAGTTTATTGAGGAGCAAAAACATAGCAGAAGTAAGAAACATTAAATGTGTATAAAATGAATTTCACTAGCCTATACTTGATGTTGTACTTGGTTTTGGGAAACCTTGCATTGGGGTTCGAGTAACTGTAATTTGCATAGGAAGGTTTATTCTTGTGGGTTTCAGTAAAAAACCTATGGTCACATTGACGAACATTGACCTAATACACCATAACAGATAACTTCATGCTGTGAGAATAACTGAACATTATTCAACACCAACAAGCGGGTATAGTATTGTAGCAAACAGTAGAGTGTTCAGTACAACATTCAATGCGTTTAACTATGTGATGTTTTCACATTGAATCTTTTTTTATCAAACATAATGTAAAATTATGGATTAAATTACATTTAATAAGTTGAGTGATATATGTGCACACATACTAATCAGATTTCAATACAGCACTAAACTTGGCTGAAAGAAATGAAAAGCCGTTTGGAAGCAGAAAGAGTCGACTCATTAAAAAGAGCCACAATCGCTCGTCACATTCACAGTCACATGACAAGCTGTGCAGGAAGTCGTGGCAAGATGTTAGTGAATGCAGAAATGACTAGCTAATGACAGAATTTAAGAAGATCAGGACAGTAGCACACATAGTGTATAAATGTGCCATATTCACCTGAAGAACATAGATCGCAGATGAGAGATTAGGTCAGATGCATGTGATATTTTAAACCTCTGTAAGGATTTCCAGTGTATTACTTGGTGGCCCAGGTTTGTATTGGACAGTAACATTGCCTCCCATGATCCACTCAAGAAAAACTCTTGGTCCTCAAGGTTAAATTCCTGGGACCACACTGAGCTTATTCAGAGCGGGACATAAGATGCATGAAGCAAGAAGTTATAAACATTCAATGCCGAGCAGAAGTCGGAATAATGTCAAGTCAAGTCAAGTCAGATTTATTTATATAGCGCTTTTTACAATGGAGCATTGTCTCAAAGCAACTTTACAAGTTTAGATTATCTCCTAATAACTACGTCCAATCCCAAATTGAGCAAGCCTAGGGCGACAGTGGCAAGGAAAAACTCCCTAGTTCTAGGAAAAAAACCTTGGGAGGACAAGACTCAAAAGAGACCCAACCTCCTAGGGCGGCGTAGATGATAAATCTAAGAGTGAAACTAAAGTCATGGAGTCAAAGTTCGAATAGAATGTGAAGTATGCACATCGACATTAAGTGGCCGGGGTTTTATGATGATAAAATCTAAGAGCGAAAACTACAGTCATGGAGTCAAAGTTCGAATAGAATGTGAAATATGCACATCGACATTAAGTGGCCGGGGTATGATGATAAATCTAAGAGGCGAAACTAAAGTCATGGAGTCATGGTCGAATAAAATGTGTGAATTATGCACAGTGGAGCTCCATCAGATGAACATCATGTGTGGGGCCGGAACTGCCGGAACACAGCTCGGAGAGAAAACAGAAAATGTAATTAGTTATTTGATTAAGAGCACTGTGTTTATTAACAATCACTGATGCCATGTCAATCACTGATGCCAAGTGTAGCATGAGACCCCGGCAGCATTAGCTATAGCAGCATAGCTAGAAAAGCTAGAAAGAGGAGAACTGGTAGGAAACACAGTCAAGAGGGATCACATGAGACATTGGCAACCCCACGAGCGGGCAGAAGACAGCAACCCAACGTCTCTGATCACATAAGACTCTGTGACTATGAACCCCCAGCTCTGCCCTTATTCTAAGGCAAGGATGCATGAGTCAAGATCACGAGGACCCAAGCCTAGTTCAGCAGACCCGCCCACTCTAGACACTCCCGGCAAGCGGACAAGGCAGGCAGGCCAGACATGACTCCAGACTCCGGCCCCAGCAACCCAAGCCATGCAACCTGGTCTAATCTAGTCAAAAGCCTGCGTAAATAAGTATGTCTTTAGCCTAGACTTAAAACTTTGGAGGGTTGTCTGAATCTCGAACGAAAGTGGGAAGTTTATTCCATAGTTGGGGGGCCATGTATGAGAAAGCCTTTCCCCCTGCTGTGACTTTTTTAATTCTAGGAACTAAAAGAAGTTCTGCACCCTGCGAACGAAGTAGACGAGTTGGATTGTAAAACTCTAAGAGGTCACTCAGATTAATGTGGGGCCAGGCCATGTAGAGCTTTATAAGTTATAAGAAGTATTTTGTAATCAATGCGGAATTTGACTGGTAACCAGTGCAGTGATGATAGAACAGGAGTGATATGATCAAATTTTTCTAGTTCGAGTTAGCACTCGGGCAGCTGCATTCTGAACTAACTGAAGTTTATTTATAGATTTACTAGAGCATCCAGTAGGTAAGGCGTTACAGTAATCCCAACCTTGAGGTTATAAAACGCATGAAACAAGTTTTTTCTGCATCATTAAAAGAGAGGATATTTCTAAGTTTAGCGATATTACATAATGAAAGAAAGCAATTCGAGTGATGCTGCTAATGTGCGCATCAAAGGAGAGATCTGAATCAAATGTGACCCCTAAGTTTTTTTACAGACGGACGGGGCAATATTGGACAGCCATCTAGATTTAGGATAGATGTAGCTAACCTGTCTCTCACAGCCTTGGGTCCCACTAATAGCACCTCAGTTTTATCTGAGTTAAGTAAGAGAAAGTTAAATAACATCCAATCTTTTATTTCCTTTACACAATCCTCGATTTTGTTGATTGTAAGGCTGTCTTTAGTTTTGGCTGATATGTACAGCTGTGTATCTGCATCATCTGCATAGCAGTGGAAATTAATGCCATGTTTACGAATAACTGAGCCTAGTGGCAGCATGTACAGAGAGAATAAAAGCGGGCCAAGCACTGACCCCTGAGGCACGCCATACTTCACTTTTGAGAGCTTAGATCTTAGATTATTTATATGAACAAACTGGTACCGGTCAGTTAAGTAGGATTTAAAACCAAGAAAGTGCTGATCCCTTAATACCTACAGTATTTTCTAGTCTGTTTAGTAAAAACATCATGATCTATAGTGTCAAATGCTGCACTTAAATCTAACAGAACAAGAAAAGAAAACACATCCCTTATCTGAGGACATTAACAAGTCATTAAGTACCCTAATTAATGCTGTTTCAGTACTATGATGGGGCCTGAAGACAGACTGAAATGTTTCATAAATTTCATTCCTTTGGAGGTGACTACAGAGCTGCTGATAGACGGCTTTTTCTAAGATTTTGGACAGAAACGGTAGATTTGAAAATTGGTCTATAGTTAGATATCACACAAGGGTCAAGATTGGCTTTTTTAATCAGTGGTTTGATAACGGCAGACTTAAAGGATTCGGGCACATAACCTAAGGTAAGGGATGAATTTAAAATAACTAACACTAGCTCTATAACACTAGGTAATACTTGTTTTTGAGTAGACGTGTAGGAATGGATCTAACAAACATGTTGATGACTTAGACGAGCTGATCAATGCGGATAGTTCAGTATTAGTAATTGGGGGTAAAAAAGATTCTAATCTTGATTTTACGGCTAATTGAACAGATGTCTTCACTAGTGCTGCATCTGGAAGGTTGCTGAACAACATTTGGTGATGTGATGAGCATTGAGTTTTATGCCTAATGTTTTTCTATCTTATCATTAAAGAAAGTCATGAAATCATTACTGTTAAAATTACACAGAATGGGAGAGTCACTTTCTGTGGGGTTTTTTGTTAATTTGGAGACTGTATTAAAGAGAAATCTTGGGATTATTCTTATTTTTCTCTATGATTGAAGAGAAGTATGCAGCTTTAGCTTTAGTGAGGGCATGCTTATACTCTGCCATGCTGTCCCTCCAAGCAATCTTAAACACCTCCAATTTACTATGTCTCCACTTGTGCTCTAAATGCCGTGTTCTTTGCTTTAAGGTACGGGTGTGGTCATTATACCATGGTGCTAGCCTTTTTTTAATGATCTTGAGCATTGGGTGTTCCTGTTACTTGGAGTTCTTTGGTTCCTCATATATAAAAAAGGACCTGCTAGGCAGATTATAATACCTTCTTATGTCTTGAAAGGACTTTAACCCATCATCACCAAAGATATCTCCAAAATAACAGATACCTTTCGAATAACATTGATATGAAATTGAATAAATGAAGAAATTATGAGGGGACTGAACATCAACCGCTTGGTGTTTCACCATTTTAAGGTTTTGTGTACTGAGAAGTATCTGTTGCCTTTTAAAGAGTCACTGAAATGGAGGTAAAGCAGATCTTTTGCAAATTGTACACCACACACTGCAGATTTATTTAATTATTTGTTTGTTATTTTAATGTCTCTTTCGGTACCAATCACTCATGACAGGCACAGGGTTATGCCGAAACTAGTCATACACACTCCCACTGGGTCAATTTAGTGTAATAAATTAACCTATTACACAAGTCTTTGGTCTGTGGAAGGAAACTGGAGTACCCAGAGTAAACCCACAGGGACACGGGGAGAACATGCAAACTCCACACAGTCAGAGTTCAAGGTAGGGATCGACCCGGAGACGCTGGAGCTGACACACACGGAAGAACGGAAAAAGCGAGTCCCAGTGATGGTGTGCATGAACAAAATAATCTAGTAATACAGTATCTGTACTTACCACACCGCTCGATTCCATTTGTGCTTCCAGTAACACTCTGTAAAGTTCATGTGCTGCTTCTGTCTGGATCTTCTGAAGAGCTGTTGGTTATGGAGGTGAAGCCTGAAAGAGATTTTTAGAATTTAAAATCCCTCTCACCCTCTTCACGGTGTACCTGGTGGCAACATGCATTTTTTCATGCTTTTAGTAATCTTTTGGTATATTTTTCAACCGTATCATCCTTTCCACTCTTTCATCACCACCCTGATTGTGCTTGATTGCCATTTCAAATGACTAAATAATTTATAAGCACTTCCTAATCCATCTCCTTTATGTTGGCAGCTTTTTTACCCATGTTGGTGGCTTACAAATAGATTTTTCATTTATATAACCTATTTATAACCCAGAGAAACAGGAAATGATCAGGGAAATTTCTGAAGACTACAACCAATGTATTTGGATTTATTTTAAACATTCTTGTGGAAATAATTTTGCCGAAGTATTTTTTTAAATAATGCACTACTCTTAAACTAACAGCTTTACTGTAGGAATGGTTTCTGTTAGAGAAATTATCAACAAATTTTCCATTTTAGAAATGTATTTGAGGAACTTTTAAATCATTGTACAGTGTTGTGAAAAAGTGTTTGCCCCCTTCCCGATTTCGTATTTTTTTGCATGTTTATCACACTTAAGTGTTTCAGAACATCGAACCAATTTAAATATTAGTCATAGACAACACAAGTAAACACAAAATGCAGTTTTTAAATAAAGGTGTTTATTATTAAGTGAGAAAAAAATCCAAACCTACATGGCCCTGTGTGAAAAAGTGATTGCCCCCCCCCTTGTTAAAACATAACTATGGTTTATCACACCTGAGTTCACTGTCTCTAGCCACACCCAGGCCTGATTATTGCCCCACCTGTTCTCAATCAGGACATCACTTAAACAGGACCTGCCTGACAAAGTGAAGTACACCAAAAGATCCTTAAAAGCTACACATCATCCCGAGATGCAAAGAAATTCAGGAACAATTGAAAAATAAAGTCATTGAGATCCAGCAGTCTGGAAAGGGTTATAAAGCCATTTCTAAAGCTTTGGGACTCCAGCGCACCACAGAGAGAGCCATTATCCACAAATGGTGAAGACATGGAACAGTGGTGAACCTTCCTAGGAGTGGCCAGCCAACCAAAATTACCCCAAGAGCGCAGCGACGACTCATCCAAGAGGTCACAAAAGCCCCCACAACAACATCCAAAGAACTGCCGGCCTCAATTGGCTCAATTAAGGTCAGTGTTCATGACTCCACCATAAGAAAGAGACTGGGCAAAAATAGCCTGCATGGCAGAGTTCCAAGATGAAAACCACTGCTGAGCAAAAAGAACATTAAAGCTCGTTTCAATTTTTCCAGAACACATCTTGATGATCCTCAAGACTTTTGGGAAAACATTCTGGGGACTGACGAGACAAAATTTGAACACTTTGGAAGGTGTGTGCCCCATTACATCTGGTGTAAAAGTAACACAGCATTTCAGAAAAAGAACATTATAGCAACAGTAAGATATGGTGGTGGTAGTGTGATGGTCTGGGGCTGTTTTGCTGCTTCAGGACCTGGAAGGCTTGCTGTGATAAATGGAACTATGAATTCTGCTGTCTACCAAAAAATCAAGAAGGAGAATAACCGGCCATCTGTTCATGACCTCAAGCTGAAACGAACTTGGGTTCTGCAGCAGGGCAATAAACCAAAACACACCAGCAAGTCCAGCTCTGAATGGCTGAAGAAAAACAAAATGAAGACTTTGGAGTGGCCTAGTCAAAGTCCTGACCTGAATCCTATTGAGATGCTGTGGCATGACCTTAAAAAGGCCATTCATGCTCAAAAACCCTCCAATGTGGCTGGCCATGTAGGTTTGGATTTTTTTTTTCTTAATAATAAACACCTTCATTTAAAAACTGCATTTTGTGTTTACTTGTGTTAATTTGTGTCACATTTGTAACTAAGAATTATTCCCCCACACATTATAATATATTAACAGTTACAATTTATTACTAAGCAATATAACAGACAAAGACTGGTCTAGTCTTTGAGCAGAAAAAAAACTTGATGGTCAGCATTTTTTTGGTTATGGTCATTTGTATATGTGCATGGTTGGTACAGGAACTGATATAGTGTTTAACACTTTTCTTCACTGTCACCATTTTGTAAATTTTCCATTTTAAAGTTTTCATTTTACTGTGAGGGTACAGATTAAACTGTATGTAATAGTGTAACTGTTTAATGTGCCACAAACAGACCAGGAGCACCAATCAGGATGTTCTCTGCTCATAAGATATAAAATAACACTTTATTAATTCCTAAAATGCTCTGCTTGATCTTATATTTCATTGTACTTAATAATAGTCAGTCATGTACCACAAACCACTGCAGGGAGCCAAAACGTTTTCATAACACTGTAGTTAAAACACTGGATCAGAATCTACATGCAGGGATGGACAAGTTTTTGGCTCCAAATTTGTAATTAATACACATTATTTACACAAAGTAACTGCATGATACATTACCCACATACATCATAGCTGTTTCACATCACACACTCATCTACTTTTATTTTGATTATATTGTGTGTTGTATCACATGCACTGTTGAGCTATTTCCTTATAAAACACTGGATGTGTTCTACTTGTATAGTTATTGGTTCTAACTAACACATTTTATGGTTCAAATACACTGCTGTGATCACTACAAAAATACATCTGAATTAGGGGGGCACCTATCTGCAGGACTGGTGTGTCATATAACCACCTACATCATCATGCAGTTTTGTTTTGATATGCTCCGTTAGAGAATTAGAGGAAGATGGACACTCAAAAGCCCTCAGAAAAATGTATCTGTTATAAAGGTTACACAACTAACATGATAAAACATCTAAAGCATGATACTGAGCTTCACCAGTGTACTGGGTTCAACCGACTTCTTTCTCCTAGCTCAAATGCTGCAGTAGAGTGATTGAGAGTCTAAAACACTTAACGTGAGCAAGATTAATGTGGATTAACGTACTAAAACAATGATCTAGGAAAACCAAATTATCATAATTACTACTGATTATAAGTAATCTCTACTGCTGCAATGATGATTATCATTTATACATTAAGCTTTATTCTTCCCATTTAAATCTATTATAAGCAAAAAACTTAATATGAAAAATAAATCCTTTCCTTTTGGATCATAGGTCAAATTAAACTTTTTTCTCATTTAGTGTTTTAGACTCTCCAGTATTACACAGCTCCACAGACAGCACTAGCACCTTGCTAGCATGTCAAGTACAGCAGGCGTGATACCTCTTTCTTGGTAGCCCCGAAAAGGCTAAAATTCAAGAATTTGGCACATTTGGTGCCTTTCTTTTCAACATTTTTTAATCGATGATAATTGGAATCGATCAAATGCAAACGATACCAAACCCTATTTTAGACACAGCTACAGTTAATCAGAACATGTTATTATTATTAAATCCTGAACTGTGTGTTTGTAGATCTTCTGTACACAGAGACGATCATGACCATCAGGACCTCCCTCTACATTTTATGGGTATCCATCCAGATCAGTGAGAAGCTATTTTCTATAAACTAGATAAAACATAAACATCATATTAATTATGATCATATGAATGTAGATTTGATTGTTTCTCTTACAGGGGTACTTACAGAAGAGAATCAGATAACTGCCACCGAGGGATCCACAGCTGAACTAAACTGTATGTTTGAAAATGTGCAGAACTATATTCCACATATAATGTGGACGTTTAATAATAATGAGGTATTTGAGCGAAAAGGTGACAGGTTCATAGCAGGTGATGGATATGAGGGTCGTGTGGACGTTCCTGAAGACAACCTGAGTAATGGAGACTGTACCTTGGTGCTGAAGAACGTCAGCCTTAAAGATGCAGGAGATTATGAAAGTGTTCTGAACTTGCGTCACCCAGAGACATCTGCCATTGTGGAGCCTTTAATTCAGCATGTTATACTCATAGTTAAAGGTAAGCGGATCATCAGAACTAAAGTTAAATGTAGTAAATATCTGGAAGAGTAACAGTTTTTGTCGCCCGGCCTCATAAACTGCCTAACCTCTAGTTATGTGGTCTGATTTACCAGTTTACTAAACACACACTGCTGTTTCCATTCATCTCTTTCCCAATTCTCTTTAATCCGGCTTTCATTGGATGCTCATTGGTTTGCACGTCACCAGGAAACACGTTTCTCTAAAGTATCTTGTTTGACACATCCTCTCTTCTGCCCCTCTGACTCAGTGATCATTTAGCATCTTCAGTTTGTTCATCTTCTGTTCTGACTCTTTCTGCTGTTGGGACTGGACTGTCTACCATTCATGTCTCTGTCTCATCTCTATCAGCTTCAAATGTCTGTGAGTACTGTCCAGTTTTCTACCTGCTCTCTCGACACTAATCAAAAACTAGAAGTCAACAGTGACAAAGCTCTTTGGAAAGAAACTACTGTGTCTTTCATAAGTATTGAGACACTTTGAACTTTTCCACATTTTGCATTGTTGCAACATGGAACTGAAGTTAACTTACTTAAAATTACACTGACATGGCAAAAGTCATGAGATAAGAACTAGTATAACCCCCTCTCTAGCAGGAACTATGTAGGACCCCCTCTAACCCAAAGTGCAGCAACTCAACATCAATTCCACACGTGGACAGAGGACATCTGGATGGATGTTGATCCATGCTTTTTGGACAGCCACCCACTTCTCTGTGGTATTTTTAGGTGCAGAATCTTGGGTGTGAATGGACCTCTCCATCACATTCCATGAATGATTGATTGGGCTCATGTGTGAACATACAGGCTACACCATTCATCACCATGATCATTGTGAGGGTACATGCAGTCCATCAAGAGCTGCAAATGGTCATAAAGTAGTGAAATGTAGTGATTACTGGGTCAATTACATGTTTAATCGGATCAGTGGAGCCAATTCTTGCTATAAGAACACATGTTGGCAATTTGGGTCTTCATGGGGGCTGCACCACATACAAACCATACCATCAGCCCAAAACAATTGGTACTGTGACTCATCAGACCCCATGTCACATGACACCAGTTCTCTAGGATCCAGTAAGCAACCTCACAAGCCCAGTTGAGGTGCCAAGGTGTTAACAGGGGCATCCTAGTGGTATTTCTGGTCCCAGATGCTGTGGAATCTGAAGAATGATGTGCTGACCTGTGGGATTTGTGTGCAGGGCCTCCTGCACTGAATGTGGATGTGATTTCTAGCCAGGGGTTGCCGGTAACGATCATTAAGCACCCATGGGAGTTCATTGTGCTGCCACAGTGGGTGTCTTCTATGACATTTTATGACGTGTTTCTGGTACACACATGACACTTCGGACATGGAACATCCCAACCGTCTGTTACCCACTCTCATGTCTCGTTTGACCTCCAATAAGTCACACCTCCTTGCCATGAGCATGCTGGCCAGTGTTCAGCTACACTCTCAGGATAACACCTTTTACACAGGCTTAAACATACAACATAAAAGCTGTGATTGTATAAGTATTCACCCCCACTACTGTGAAAACGTGTAGTTTTGGTATGACTAAAGAAGAAGCGTAATTAATAGAATAGGGACCAACTGTGTGTAATTACAGTGGTATGAAAAAGTTTGGGCACCCTGATAGTTTTCATGATTTTTCTTTATAGATCATTGGTTGTCCAGCTCAGCAATTCCAGGTAAATATATCATATAGCAGATGAACACCGTGATATTTGAGAAGTGAAATTAAGTTTATAGGTTTTACAGAAAGTGTGCAGTAATTATTAAAACAAAATTAGGCAGGTGCAAGTTGCATAAATTTGGGCACCCTTGTCATTTGAATAACTCTTTAGCACTAATTATTGGAACCAAAATTTGTTTTGTAAGCTCATTGAGTATTGACCCTTGATCTACATACACAAGTGAATCCAACTATGAGAAAGGGTTAGTTAAGGTGGGCCAAATTGGAAGTTTTTCTCCTCTTTGACATCTTCTCTGAAGATTGGCAACATGGGAGCCTCAAAACAACTCTCAAATGGCCTGAAAACAAAGGTTGTTTCAACAATCATGGTTCAGGGAAAGGGAAAAGCTCTCTCAGAGATTTCAGCTGTCAGTTTCCACTGTGAGGAACATAGTGAGGCATGGAAGACCATCAGGCACAGTTCTAGTTAAGGAACTCCTGAAGTGGGCAGCCCAAGAAAAATCTCAGATAGGCAGAGACGAAGGATGGTGAGAACAGTCCATAGTCAAGCCCAGACCACCTCCAAACGACCTACAACCTCATCTTGCTGAAGATGGTGTCACTGTTCATCGTTCAACTATACAGCGCACTTTGAACAAGGAGAGGCTGTATGGGAGAGTGATGCAGAAGAAGCCTTTTCTGCAGACACGCCACAAAAACAGAGAGTCACTTGAGGTGTGCTACAGCACAACTTGGGGGACAATCCAGCTTCATTTTGGAATAAAGTGCTGTGTACTGATGAAACTAAAATTGAGTTATTTGGACATAACAAGGAGGGGAAAAAGAACACAGCATCTCAAGACAAACACTTGCTACCCAAAGTAACCCCTTGGCCGGGGCGCGCAGAGCTCGAAGGAGTCGAGCGGCGCGATCGGCGAGACGGCGGAGCAGGAGCAGCCACCGATTTTGGTGGCGGTTTTCCATCATGCATGTGGGACTGTGTGGCCAGTGCAGGTACTAGGAATCTTGTTAAAATTGAGGGTCGCATGGATTCCAGTTAATATCTCCAGATTCTTAAGAACAATGTTCAAGAATCAGTGACAAAGTTGCACCGAGGCCAACGACCCCAAACCCTGCTCATAATCTACTAAGGCATTCATGCAGAGGAACCAGTACAACGTTCTGGAATGGCCATCTCAGTCCCCAGACATGAATATTACTGAAAATGTGGGCTGTCCATGCTTGGAAACCATCAAAGATGACTGAACTGGAGATGTTTCTAAAGAAGAATGGTCCAAAGCACCTTCAACCAGAATCCAGACTGGAAGCTGTAGGAAGCGTTTAGCGGCTGTTATTTCTACAAAATGAGGATCTACTAAATATTGATGTAATTTTTCTGCTGGGGTGCCCAAATTTATGCACCTGCCTAATTTTGTTTGAATAATTACTGCACACTTTCTGTAAATCCTATACACTTCATTTCACTTCTCAAATATCACTGTGTTCATCTGCTATATGATATATTTAACTCAAGTTGCTGATCTGAACAACCAATGATTTATAAACTAAAATCATGAAAATTATAGGGGTGCCCAAACGTTTTCATACCACTGTAAAGTGCCTTTATGGACTCGATATAAATGCATCATGTTCTGGAAAGCCATATTTGTACCAGTTTTCAAATAATCTTTTTTTCCAACTGCTGAGACTGAAGAAGTCACTTAGATGAGTGACGAAACGTTTCTCCAACAAAATCTATGTCCAGATGAACAGATTCAACTTCTTGTAGTTTTCAAATAACTTCATTACATTCATTATTTGAAAACTGGTACAAATATGGCTCAACAGTGACTCTGTTTAGAGAAGATCATCCTCAAAATGAGTGAGAAATGAAGGAGGAAGTTAATCAGAAGACAAACAAAGACACTGAAGTTTATTCTGAAGGAGCTGGAGAGATCTGCAGCTGAGATTGGAGAAGGTCTGAAGAGGACGACAAAGCTGGACTTTATGTCACCTTATAAAACAGTTAATTCCAACCTTATAATCTGATTGGTTGTGGAGATTTCTCATCGGAATGATATTTGTGATAACAGCACGGCTTTTTCACATGGAAATGGTATCACCCTGCTGACATGTTGCCAAGTAACAAGAAGCTTTATGCACGCAAACATATATCATATACAAATAACATAATAAACTACTAAATACTCTAGTTTGATTCTTAATGAGTTAATAAGTCCTTTTTGTCTTTTCACCTTCACTTATTTGCATTTTGTATTTCAGACATTAGTATTATATAAACCTTTTGTAACATACTGTGTTACAGCAGGATCAGGGATTGTTACCATTGTGCATCAAACACTCATTTGTTGTGGACCTAGTTTTTGGTGAAAGCTATTATCATTATTTGAGCATATTCAGATGAAATTCTGAGCTTCTTTGATTTTTCTTTCTTTATTTTGTAAATACTGCTGTTGCTGTGATTTGGTTGCTCTTGTCTCAATTACATTAATTAGATTAATGTTATCATTATGTACAGTATATACAGGGGTTAGACAATGAAACTGAAACACCTGTCATTTTAGTGTGGGAGGTTTCATGGCTAAATTGGACCAGTCTGGTGGCCAATCTTCATTAATTGCACATTGCACCAGTAAGAGCAGATGTGAAGGTTCAATTAGCAGGGTAAGAAGAGCACAAGTTTTGCTCAAAATATTGCAATGCACACAACGTTATGCGTGACATACCAGAGTTAGTTAAGATGGTTTGATGAACATGAAAAGTGAAGGTGAAACATCTCCCATGGCCTGCCACAGTTCACCAGTTTTTATTAGTAAATAGTAAATATTATTGAGCCACATTTGGGGTGTTTGTTTTGGAAAGAAGAGAAGCGAGTCAGGAAACGTTTTCCTCCACCAGCATCACGTAGTGACCTGGCCACTATCCTGGCAAGAAAGAATGGCTTAAAATCCCTCTGACCACTGTGCAGGACTTGTATATGTCATTTTCCAAGACGGAATTGCATTTACATTTACATTTACAGCATTTAGCAAGACGCCCTTATCCAGAGCGACTTACAATTGATACAGTCTTACAATCCAAGCAATTGTGGGTTAAGGGCCTGCTCAAGGACCCCCCCAACAGTGGCAGTTTTGGCAGACGTGGGATTTGAACCCTGGACCTTTTGGTCCATAGTCCAGTACCTTAACCGCTAACCGAATTGACGCTGTATTGGCTGCAAAAGGAGGCCCTACACCATACTAATAAATTATTGTGGTCTAAAATGACAGGTGTTTCAGTTTCATTGTCTAACCCCTGTAGAGTAATGTTTACTTTCTTTTCTAGCAGAAGCTCTGGATCCCCCTAATAATGATGGTAAAGGGCATGGAGAGAGGCGTGAATCCTCCAGTGAGTGAATCTCATTGCTTCATTTAGTATAAAACAGTTTTTATTTGTAATAAATTCATTAATAAACACGGAGTAGTTGAGTAGTTCTATAGTAGTTCTATCTTAGAGTTTATCTGTACACATCTCTAAAGATCTGATATTTGAGTGAATGTTCTGTACTGAAAGATGTTTTACTGATCAGAATTAATTTGTTTCGTTACAGATGATCCAGGAATGAAGGGTCCTCACCTTATGATCATCCTTCTCTCTGTTCTCATCTCTACTGCTTTATTTATTTTGCTAAAGAGAATACAGTGACCTGTAGAAGCATTTTCTCAAAGCACCTTTAGAAAGGTTACTCTAGACTCATGAATGAACAATTTGAATGTTCTGCATCCTTAAACCATTAAGAAACTGCAAAACTAAAGCTATCATTAATGACGTCTGTAGGCTTGTTCCTGGTTAGTGAATATCTTTAAGCTTAGTTTGATCAAACCTTAGATGGTGTTTTATGGCTGGCTTTAATATTTCATTACACATTAAGTGTAATATCAAGTCTTTGTGTATGAGGTTTTTGCCACGGCTCATGTAGGATTGCATTTATTGTGTAGTGGCTGTTAAATTAAACCTGTCCTGCTGAACAGTTCAATATGTACCACAGATCAAAATGTAATGATACAGAACTTGGCGTAACAACAACAAAACTTGAAGACATGAGCAGGAATGTATTCCATCTGGATTGATTTATGTTTAGAGTATATGGAAGGAATGCTTAAGCTCACAATGTGTTCTTAAATTCATAATGACAGCAGCACATTAAGTCATTGAGTCAGGTAATTACTTTCATGATCTTCTGGAGCACAGACTGTAAAGCACTTCAGTATTTACTAATTATATTAGTTCAACTTTATAAACTAATTATTAATGCAAATAAACACACTCCTGAACCTTGTGGAAAGCCTTCCCAGAAGAGTTGAAGCTGTTATAGCTGCAAAGGGTGGCAGACATCATAGTAAACCCTATGGATTAAGAATGCGATGTTACTTAAATTCATGTGTGCGAAGGCAGACGAAGGAATACTGTTGGCAATATAGTGTATCACGCAGTTGTATTTATTGAACACCAGAGGACGCAATCATACGACATATGCAGCCTATCTTTCATTTAAATGTACAGTCATTTATCAGACGCCCTTATCCAGAGCGACTTATAACTGATCCAGTCTTACAGTCCAAGCAATTGTTTAATAAGGGCCCTGCTCAAGGACCAAACAGTGGCAGGTTTGCAGAGATGGGATTTCAACCAGTACATTAACTGCTAGGCTACCACAGTCCCATATCTTCTGTTCTACAGTGGAAACTGGAGAGGTTTGGAGAGTTTGCTTACTGTGATTTTCATTTTAAAATAGTTAGTTGTTAACCTACCTTCAGCAGGAGACTAAATTACGAATTTTCCTTCTTAAAATCTAAATAAAATAAAAATGCTGGAATTGGTATTACTGATGAAGACTGAAGACCTGCAGCTGACATTTACATGGTCTTGCTTTTCTTTTTTTCCCTAAAATAACCTTTATGCAAGTTGAAAATGTGACTTTCAGCAATTCAAGTGTGTCTTTAACACTTTCTCAATCCTCTTGATGTGGGATAAAATGGTCCCATTACATGATAGTAAAGCTATCCTACTTTATCCTACTCATCCTGATTTAAGTTTTGATAAACCCAGCTGAAGCATTTAATCCTAAGATCTCAATCCTCCGGATTCAAAGACTTGTTATCCTTTTTTAAACAGATTTTTTCAAGTTTACCAACTAGATTGCTTTAATCTTATCAGATAACTTTTGAAACCTGGTATAACTCCACCCAAAGCTGCAGTAAACAGAGAACGCCTCATCCCAACAGATTACTAAAACATAGTTTTTGGGTCGGGTTACGCTTCTTACTCCTCCCCGTCCAAAGCTCCAGTCCTCACCGTGTCAAAGTTAAAACAAAGCGTTTGTGAGTGGGGTTTGGGTACAGCCAGTCATTTCACTGTGGAGCAGGACAGACTGAGAAACCACGATTACAGAGTGGAGGTGCACGAGTGAGGATTCATAGGCGAATTAACCCGAGATCTTGTGTAACTGTGTGTGTTCCTATCTGCAAAGTAAGTTCATGTTTTTTATGACTTATTTCTGCTGAAAGAAATGACTATTAAAAACATTAATCATTCATAATGATCATTTCTGTACATAACATACAAGTTGCGTAAGGACTGCGTTAGACTGAGCATCACGATGCCAAAGGGCATGAAGCTATTAAGCAATGATACAGAGTTTGAGTTTATTTATTCAGTTTTTCTTAAGCACTATAGCAAATTATCATATCGAAATTTAAAACTGTTTGTAACATTTTAAAACAATGAAAGTATAGAGTCTCTACAGTGAAACACTGGTCTTTCTTTTCTGTTTTGCAATCACATGGTCTGGCACCAAAATTCCAGAAGAAACAGTAAAAGCAGGAATGAGACTCCTGTTCAGGCTCCTGCAATCGATCGCCTACAGACAGTAATGGGTTACTTTGTACTGTTGAAATTGATTTTCCACACAGAAGAAGCACACTTACAGATTATACTGATATATTAACAGCACCTCTATGTTTTTTTAAATCTCTGTGTTTGTTTATTTTATTCGTAATCAACGACATTCTATTGACTCTGACATCTTCATTAACATAAATATGTACTTTTAGGACATGACTTAAGGATAGTGAGCAATTTACAGCCTTTTGCTGGTACTCCATTGTGTGCTGCTGGTTTGTACAAATCGTTCTGAGAAATACACTTACTGACTGTTGTGTAAAGATTCATGACAGTTTGAGAAAGGCACTAAAGTGACTGAGAAAAACTTCATTCTGTCTCTTCAAACTTTGTGTATCTAACCAAAGAAAGATTCATCACGAGTTGCATCTGGTGCATATTTTGGAATGAATGTACCTGGTACTGCAAAAAGGCTTCATAAAGTGAATATATTTACAAAATTAGGTGATAGGTCATCACTGGGAGGCAACAGATGAGATTTTCCTTTACCCCAAGAAACCAGCTTAAAACAGCTGAAACATAGGCATATTTCTTAAAGCATGTTACTATTAACAACCATTCTTGTTTTCTGTGGAAGGGGAAGGCTGAGTTGCTGGTTAGTGCTGGGTGCCCCTGCCCTAATCACAGACAGCTGCTGCTGCTTATTCTTGGAGAAGCACCCAGAGCATACAATGGGGCAAAAAAGTATTTAGTCAGCCAATGATTGTGCAAGTTCTCCTACTTAGAAAGATGAGAGAGGCCTGTAATTTTCATCATAGGTACACTTCAACTATGAGAGACAAAATGAGAAAAAAAAATCCAGGAAATCACATTGTAGGATTTTAGCATTTAACTGTAAATCATGGTGGAAAATAAGTATTTGGTCAATAACAAAAGTTCAACTCAATACTTTGTAACATAACCTTTGTTGGCAATGACAGAGGTCAAACGTTTCCTGTAAGTCTTCACCAGGTTGGCACACACTGTAGCTGGTATTTTGGCTCATTCCTCCATGCAGATCTCCTCTAGAGCAGTGATGTTTTGGGGCTGTCGCTGGGCAACACGGACTTTCAACTCCCTCCCCAAATTTTGTCTATGGGGTTGAGGTCTGGAGACTGGCTAGGCTACTCCCAGGACCTTGAAATGCTTTTTACAGAGCCACTCCTTCATTGCCCGAGTGGTGTTTTGGGATCATTGGACATGCTGGAAGCCCCAGCCACGTTTCCATCTTCAATGTCTCTCACTGATGGAAGGAGGTTTTGGCTTAAAATCTCACGATACATGGCCCCCATTCATTCTTCCTCCTTAAACACGGTATCAGTCGTCCTGTCCCCTCTGGCAGAAAAAGGGCCCCAAAGCATGATGTCTCAGAATTCTTCTTCCTCCAAACACAGCGAGTTGAGTTTTTTACCAAAAAGTTCTATTTTAGTTTCATCTGACCACATGATATTCCCCCAATCCTCTTCTGGATCATCCATTTGCTCTCTGGCACACACCCCTTCAGACGGGGCCTGGACATGTACTGGCTTAAGCAGGGGGACACGCCTGGCACTGCATGGATCTGAGTCCCTCTCAGCGTAGTGTGTTACTGATGGTAGCCTTTGTTACTTTTGGTTCCAGCTCTCTGGCAGGTCATTCATCAGGTTCCCTCGTGTAGTTCGGGATTTTTGCTCACCGTTCTCATGATCATTTTGACCCCACGGGATGAGATCTTGCGTGGAGCCCCAGATCGAGGGAGATTATCAATGGTCTTGTATGTCTTCCATTTTCTTACAATTGCTCCCACAGTTGATTTATTCACACCAACCTGCTTGCCTATTGTAGATTCACTCTTCCCAGCCTGGTGCAGGTCTACAATTTTCTTCCTGCTGTCCTTCGACAGCTGTTTGGTCTTGGCCATGGTTAAGTTTGGAGTCTGACTGTTTGAGGTTGTGGACAGGTGTCTTTTATACAGATGAGGTCAAACAGGTGCCATTAATACAGGTAACGAGTGGAGGACAGAAGAGCTTCTTAAAGAAGTTACAGGTCTGTGAGAGCCAGAAATCTTGCTTGTTTGTGGGTGACCAAATACTTATTTTCCACCATGATTTACAATTGAATTCTTTGAAAATCCTACAGTGTGATTTATTGTTTTTTTTTCTTCATTTTGTCTCTCATAGTTGAAGTGTACCCATGATGAAAATTACAGACCTCTCTCATTTTTCTACGTAGGAGAACTTGCACACTTAGTGGCTGACTAAATACTTTTTTGCCCCACTGTAAATGCTCAGCTCTCACTGCCACTAGAGCAACAGCTGCAAGAGACACTGTTAAAAAGCCTTACAGTTAAAAAGGTAGTGTCTAGATGGGATTAGTGCTCTGTGCAAATAAAACACTTTGTGTTGCGTGTCTCTGAGTTCCAGCAAGTCTTTACGTCCTCGAACATGGGGAATGCAGTCAGTGTTCCTTCAGCATACTATGTCCACATTTCGAACATGTCAAAGCGAGATAAACTGAATATAGCAAATCCTATGCTTATTTAACATCAAACTCTACTCATATGGTAAGTTTGGGTGGGTGGTGCAAGCAGTGTGTCCCCAAAGCTGAAAAGAAACCGACACCACTGGACTGAAACGTGACATCACTGAAAGTAGGCAGAGCTTTGAACATGTAACGAGCTCCCGCTATTTTGATTCGTTAGCCAATCTATTTAAGAATGAGGTAAATTCAGATTATGAGGTTCCACTGCATATCAGCTCCTGTAATTCTATCAACTATCATTTTTCTTAATCCATTTGAGCAGTTGATGTGAGGAAACCCACCAACATCCCAGAGCTGAAGCTGTTCTGTACGGAGGAATGGGCTAAAATTCCTCCAAGCCGGTGTGCCGGACTGATCAACAGCTACAGGAAACGTTTAGCTGCAGTTATTGCTGCACAGGGGGGTCACACCAGATACTGAAAGCAAAGGTTCACATACTTTTGCCACTCACTAATATGTAATATTGGATCATTTTCCTCAATAAATAAATGACAGAGTATAAAATTTGTGTCTCATTTGTTTAACTGGGTTCTCTTTATCCACTTTTAGGACTGATGATGATTTAGGTCATATTTATGTACAAATAAAGAAAATTCTAAAGGGTTCACAAACTTTCAAGCAAAACTGT
Organism: Ancistrus triradiatus; assembly: GCA_025084515.1. Taxonomy (NCBI): domain Eukaryota; kingdom Metazoa; phylum Chordata; class Actinopteri; order Siluriformes; family Loricariidae; genus Ancistrus; species Ancistrus triradiatus. The sequence goes on from JAJAGP010002563.1 coordinate 24,728, forward strand.
ATGTATCAAGGCATTATGTTAATACAGTATAATTGGCTCTAGTGGTAAAAGTCCCTCAAAGGGATTCCAGAGTCAAGTGTCTATCATGACCTGATACTCATTATCTACACTGAAATTCAGTGCCATTTGATTTGATGGATTGTTGATGTTCTTCCTCCTATAGCACACAACTCTAAATATTATTATAGCTATTATGGCTAACAGTGCTGTACAAACACAAGAAACGACTGAAGAAATGATGATCGGTGTGTTATCAGAGTTCATTGCTGCATCATCTGGAGAGAGAAAGAGATAAAGAGACATTCATTTAAATCATTATTATGAGTTAATATTTTACACTAACAGATCCTAAATTAAATCTCTGAGAAATGTTATTAGCTTTAACATTCACTCACTTGTTCTTGGTGGACTTGCTTCTGTGTGTGACACTTCATTTCCAGGGGATGTTGGTGTTTCTTTAAGGAAATAACAAAAAAGAATAATAAACATTCTACAGATTTAGCTCCATCACAGATTTATCCTGAACAGTTTCCTAATAATGCTGCATTAATGTACTCCTTAAGTCCAGATCAGGAACCAGTGGAACCCTGCAGCCCTACAGATACTGATTCAAAGAGAGAGCCAGGAACAAGCCGGGGGCACAGGGTGTGAGGCAGGAACAACACTAGACAGGAAACAAGTCCATCTTAGGGCACATGCAGTCCCACACTCATACACCCACACAGAACCCAGGGAGAACATGCAAATTCCTGCTCAGTAATCTGTTAAATCTTAAAGATCTGTAACAATATGAGAAATCTAAAGAGCTGCATGACCACATAAAACCAGGAACTAATTAATAAAACCCCAAATTTCCCCATGATAATTTACTGATATCTATTTGAAACGTTTTCATAAAGTTAACGGCCACTTTAAAATATAGGTCTGAATTGATTTATTATTTCTCGCTCAGACTCAATGACCTGTTGTTCTCCTGATACAGAAACATGGAAAAGTAATACAACACACTGCCACACAAGCCTAACGTATTGGGACACGCCCCCTTACGTGACAAAAAGTATTAGGAGACATCCCCGCATGTGGCCAAAAGTATTTGGACACGTCACCGCACGCAGCCAAAAGTAATGGGACATGCCCCAGCATGCGGCCAAAAGTATTGTGACACCATAGATACCATCTAGCAACCACCTAGCAACACCTTATCAGCCACTTGGTACACCATAGCAACTGCAAAGCGACCACCTAGCAACACCACAGCAACCATCTGGGACACCATAGCAACTGCCTAACAACCATCTAGCAACGACCTAGAATACCACGGAAACCACCTAGCAACACCATAGCAACCACTTGGAACATCACAGCAACCACCTAGCAACCACTTGGGACACCATACCAACCACCTAGTGACACCATACTTTCTGTTTGCCACATTTCAAGCACTTTTGTAGTTCCTTCATGAAATGCAGATATAGTTATAGTTTTTCCTTCTTCTTCCACAGATTTCTGTGGTTAATACAGATCGAACCATGTAACAAACCAATTTACCGTTTTTAATAGATTTAAGATTAAAAATTGAAAATCTCCCATAGAAATGCATTAACAGAATGTTCAGAAGCTAATTTCAGCCAACAAAATTTAAACTGTAATACTCTCAGTGACACTCAGTGACCTGTTATTACATCTACTGATACATAAACACACACACACGCACGCACGCACGCACGCACGCACACACACACACACACACATATACACGTCACCAAACGTATTTGGACACAATCCAGCATGCAACCAAAGGTACTGGGACACAGTCAAACACACGGCCAAAAGTACTAGGACACAAACCCCCATGTGCCCAAAAGTATTGGGACACACACCTGAACATGATCAAAAGTATTGGGACACACCCCTGCACGTGGCGAAAAGTATTGGGACACAAACCACATACTTTCTGTTTGCCACATTTCAGGTTCCTTCAGAAAATGCAGATATAGTTAACTTCTGCTTTTTAATTCTAGATTTAGATTTTTAAAACTAATTTAAATCTGCCGCCACAAGTTTTTGTTCTACTGACTGTAACTCACTCACCATCAATGCTGAGTTCAACATCCTGCATAATATCCCAATCATCAATGTTAGATTCCTCTGTGTGTTTCAAAAGTATGTAGCTGTTGTAGATTCCTGCATCAGTAGCTCTGACGTTCTTCAGCACCAAGGAGCAGTTCCCCTTAATCAGCTCACCCAAAGGACATCCACACGGCCCTCATATCTCTTATCCTGATAAACGACCTCACCCTGTCTCTCAAACACAGTCTCAGATTCATTGTGCCATGTCACAAATGGTGTTTCACCGAGACGACGTGTGGCCAGACAGGGTAAGAGAACTGTGGAATTCAGTCGAGCAGATACGAGATAATGGGGGTTGCAGAGAGGAAACCTGAAAGGAAATATTAACATCTAGATTAATTTAGGAACTCTTAAACCATGTGCTTATGATAATAGAACTATAAATCTGTTTTATAGAAACTGGTGACTCACTGATACAGGTGGAAATCCACAGGACACAAGGAGAGAGAAGGAAAGGCATGATGTTTATCTTAATCTCTGGAGGAGTCTGAAGATCCTCTAAAACAGAAAAGATGAACACAGACATGTTTAAGATCAGGCTTACGAAAGATTTACCTGAGTCAGACCTTTTCTACTATAATAAATATATAGTGTAATTTTGCTTTGTTCCTACAGGGGGCACCACTACACTTTAAACATGAACTGTGCAGCGGCAGGAGGGAGCTAATTAGATAAAGCAGATCTTAATTCCTGATTAGGGGAGCTTAATTCATTTATAGTCACAAAATTAGGTTCAAACACAACAAAGAAAAAAATCTATTGAAGTATTAAATGTTAGATTATAATACAACTAAAGTTAACTTCTTGCAAATGGTAACTTGTTCAAATTCAAAGGTTACTTTAAATACAGACATGTTATTCAATATCATAACATCATTTGAGGGCAGGTATGGATGGTTCTGTTATGATCACTGTATTCTCAATAACATTTCAGAGACATTGAGAGCTATAAATTATATATAATATTTATTCATTTCCAAGCTGTGCCTAGATTTTCTCTTATGTTAAAATATGGTGGTAAAGAGAAGACACAAGTCATGAAATAGCCTATTTATACATATTTTAAAACAAAACCATTTTCAGTGTCAGGTACATCTGAACTACTTCCTCCCTTGCTAAAATAAAAGGTCACCATTTCAAATACATCATGCACTACTGTAATGGAAATGGACAAATTCAGAACTGAAATGCAGAACGCTGAACAGTTGGTGCACTCTCAAGTCCGAATTTTTCGTGTTCTTAATGTATGCTTTTGGAAAAATGGTTACCCCAAATAAATAAATAATCAGAACATTATGCTGAAAGATCGAAGAGACAAGTTTTCTAACCAAATAACCTCACCACACCAACTATAAACATGGAAACAAATGATTCATAGGACGAACGCAAGTTCATCTCGAAACTACACTTTTTGCTTTGTGCAAGAGGATCTTAGAGAGCTTGAAGGACAGTATGCATGGAGCATCTCTCTGAGGTAGGCAGAGGATTATGGGTAACCAGTGGAGCCGATGGAAGATAGGAGTTATGTGTGCAGAGCACTTAGGGAAAGTGAGGACCCTGGCTGCTGAATAAACTGAAGCCTGTTTAACCTAAACTTTTAAGACTCTTGCGCAATGCACTTTAGAAAGCTGATGTAAGATTTTCTAGATTGAATACCAAAAATACTTTCTACAAATAAAACTGAGATAAAAAATATGGAAAAAGTAAGTAATATTCTGAATACAGTCTGAAAACATTTAGCAGATGCCCTTATCCAGAGCAACTTACAGAAGTGCTTTGTATTCCTCTTAGTAGACAAAACGTCATGTTAGTACAAATAAGAACATGTTAACACTAAGAACATGTTAAGATCTGATGTTGGGAAATCAACAAAACACACAACAACAAGCAAATGGGTCTTCATTTTCAGTCTTCACATGAAGTGAAGAGGTGAATCAGCAAGAGACTCAGCCATTTAGACATCCAGTGGAAGTTCATTCCACCACCTGGGTGCAGGACAGAGTAGAGTCTTGATGCTTGTCTTCCTTTAATCTTACGTGGAGGATCCAGTCGACCCAAGCTCATTCTTGGAGCGTGGTTTGATTAAAGCCTTTAGGTAAGATGGTGCCGTTCCATTTTTGGCTTTGTATGCAAGCATCAGGGTTTTGTATCTGATGCGGGCAGCTACAGGAAGCCAGTGAAGTGAACGCAGCAGTGGGGTGACATGAGAAACCAGACAAGCTGCTGCATCAGCATAACAGTAATAGGAGAAGTCATGTGAGATCATGACTAGAAAGAGCAAGGAAGAGGTCCCAGAACTGAGCCTTGTGGAACTCCAGTTGTAAGAACACGTGGTGCAGATACGGAGCCTCTCCATGATACCTGATAAGAACGTCCCTCCAGGTAGGAAGCAAACCACTGCCAGGCTGATCCTGTGATTCCAAGACTGGAGAGGACAGAAAGGAAAATCTTGTGGTCAACTGTGTCAAAGGCAGCCAAGAAGTGAAGAAGGATCAAAACCGATGAAAGTCTGGATGCTCTGGCAGCATGAAGTTTCTCAAAAACAGCCACCAGGGCAGATTCTGTGGAGCAAGCTGCTTTGAAACCAGACTGGTTTCAAGTATTTTTGAAATATTTTATATTTGGGAGTTAAGGAGGATGACTGAACAGCAGGAGGTGGGTTGAGGAGGGATGAGAAGACTGCGTGGAGTTTGCGTGGATCTGAAGCGGATTCTTCCAGCTTTCTTCTGTAGAAAGGAGAGCATGATAGTGCTGAAGATCTGCTTGGACTTCCATTTTCTCTCAGAAGATCCAAGCTCTTTTAGATCTGACAGCAAGGGGGTAGGACAAGAAGATTGTATTGGCTGGTAGGAGAGAGGGCATAACAGATCAATAGATGAAGAGAGGGAAGAGATAAATGCACTGGTGGCAGTGTCCAGTCGAAGGGTAATAAAAGAATCCAGCTGTGGTAAAGTAGATAGAAGACTGAAAGACAGTGAGGAAGGAGAGAGCTAGTGGAGGTTGTGACAAGTTGTTGAAGTATATAAAGGGTTGGGTACATGAAGCAGAGGGACAGCAAGTGAGAAGGAAACAAAGTGGTGGTCTGAGAAGTGGAGTGGAGTTACACTGATCTCGTGGCTGGGGAGGGTCAGCAGAACACAAGGTTGAGAACATTGCCTCCCTTGTGTGTTGGAGGACTGTCATTAAAGGACAGATTGAAAGATGACAGGGGAGGAAGGGACTGGAAGACTGGAGCTTGTCAGATGGGAGAATGAATCACCAAGCAGGATCAGGGGAGACTCGTCTGAAGGGAAGAAACTCAGAAGACCATCCAGTTCTTCGATAAAGTCACCTAGAGGGACAGGTGGTCAGTAGACTACAATAATATGCTGTTAATGGGGAGTGTAACAATGACAGCATGGAATTCGAATGATGAGATTCCAAGGTGAGAAAGTGCTAGTGATGAGAAAACCCACTTCTTGTATAAAAGCAAACCTGTGCCACCACCTCCAGATGTCTGTAGTGAGTGGGAGAAGGAGAAGGCAGAAGACAGAGCTGCTGGAATAGCTGAGTTCTGAGAAGTAATCTGTCTCAGTTATTGCCAGGAAATGGAGGGAGTGAAGCAATGCAAAAGCTGAGATGAAGTCAGCTTTCTGGACAGCAGACCGCAAGTTACACATGTTGGCAAGGCAATGAATCAAATGGGTGAGAAGCAGTCCAGAAAGTTATAGAAACAATCAAGACGTAAGCGATACTCAGCCGGTGCTGATTTGAGGTTCAGAGTCTTGACAGAGTGGAACAGTTCCCAGGAATTGCCCAATAGATTCTGGATGCACTGTCAGCCACATGCACTGTCTTCCGCTGTGATGTCACAATTACTGTTATTGTGAGTCACTGAATATAATGCCCATAATAAGTTCTGCCCATAATGCAGACCTTCAGGCTTACCCAATACTGGTTTACAATATACACCTAAAAATATAGACCCGCGGATACTAATTGGCAGTAGTAGAAGTTCGAATATGCAGTATTAGATAAGACAAAAATAAAGATACACCTCACGCTTTTCAAAAGTTACATTTCTTGTATTGACAGCACAGCGCTTGGAAGGCTGCTCAAGTAACTCACAGAAATGGCATCAAGACAATCAAATCAAAGGTTTTCTATTCATGTTCTGTCCAGTATTTCGGGTTTTGGGGGGACAGGAGAGCATTACAAAAAAAAATAATGATAAGAAAATAAAGCAGAATGGAAACATCGGAGAGTCACAGTAGAGAAGCGAAACAAAGAGTGTGGGATGTGTGAAATGATGACCTGTGATCCAAAAGGAAATGAATCATTCTTACATTAAGCTTTTTGTAGTCCCATTTAAATCTATAAGGAAAAGGCTTAACGTGGCTTAATGTACTAAACTCTAAATACTCGCACAGCCAATTGTGATAGGTGACATGATCTTATTATAAAATGCTCCCAGTATTAAACATATAGTATAGGATAATATGATATGAAAGATGAAAATGATCTTTATACAAAATGCTCCCAGTATTAAAACTATAGTATATTATAATATACTATAATAATAAGCTGGAAGGACTGTGGTGACCCAGCGGGTAAGGTACTGGACTATGGACCAGAAGGCCCAGGGTTCAAATCCCACCTCTGCCAAGCTGCCACTGTTGGGTCCTTGAGCAAGTCCCTTAACCCACAATTGCTTGGATTGTAAGATTGTATAACTTGTAAGTCGCTATGGATAAGGGCGTCTGCTCAATGCTGTAACTGTAAATGTAAATGTAAATCGAAGGAGAACAAAAAACAGTACCAAGGATCCAGAAAGACAGTACATCAGAGACTGTGTTCAGCAGCATGGGAGCACCACAGGACATTGTACTTCATTCATTTCTCTTCACTCTCTACACATACACATCTGAATTTAACTACATCTCTGAGACCTGCAGAAGTTCTCGGATGGCACTGTTATTGTGGGGTGGTTAATGGATGGTCGAGATAGGGACTACACGGACCTAATGGAAGACAGCTGAACAATTAAGAAGAGAGAAATCATCAGGTGTGCCGTGGAAGATTATCCAGTTTCACCTGATCTTTACTGGAAGCCAGCAGCGTGTAGTGAAAGGAAGAACAATTACATTCTCTTCCATTAGATATCAGCATTGTGTTCAACTAAACAGGCCCAGGTTTCACACTGAGAAAGTAGATTGAGTAAATTTAGACTAGATTTTCATTACATTTCAATAAAAATACTTTTTGTGACATTTTTGTTTAGTGGTGTGCTTCTAATGGGAATTATGTGCCATGGCCTCTTCTAAAATCTCATCTTTTCACCAAATTCCAGTTACAGAAATAACAGCATTTATGCTCATTAAAGCTTTAATAATTTACACTTCAACAAAAGATAAACAGTTTTAAAATGTAAATATCAGCACCATGTTCTAAGCTTCCATCAATAATATCATAACAGTAATAAATCGAATCCGGATCTGAAGGGCAGCTGCACCATTAGTCACTAGTAGAGGCTAAAAAATGGTTGTGGTTAATTTTGGATTCAGTAGTCTCTCTGTATTTCGAAATATCAGAGGAATTGTGATGTTAGAAAAAGAGTCTGACGAGAGACTGGTAAGACTGCTGTGAGACTGGAGAGCCTTATAAGTATATGGAGAGAATGGGGAAATTATTGAATAGCTGGTGAATTTGTGGAGAGACTGAAAGGACTGTGGAGAGACTGGATAGACTGGAGAGAGACTTCTGAGATTGTGGAGAGACTGTTGTGGAACAGTGGAATGTCTGCTGAGACTGCGGAGAGACTTTTGAGACTTGTCTGTGAAGAGAATGGAGAGATTCTCTACAAATCCCAATGTGTCACAAAACAGCGTTAAAACTCAATTTCCCAGAATCTCTCTATGCTATGGAAGCCCTCCACCTCCTTACTGTCATCAGGTGCTCTCTCCTTCAAAACTCACACACACATAAACAAATGTTACACACACTCATGGACTGGCGCCCCTTTCAGAGAATATGTCCATTTTTCGACTTCTCTGGGCTCTGAGGCATCTGGGATGGACCATCACACAGTGGAAAAGTGTATGATGCTCAGAATTGGAAGCCGTGTGCTCAGGACCAAAGAGGTAAAAAAGGACCATCCAGACTGTTATGAGGAACAAGTCCAAAAGCCCGGCTCTGTCATGGTATGGGGTCGGGTCAGGGCCCTTGGTAAAGGTCATTTACACTTCTGTGATGCAGCATTAATGCGGAAAAGTACAGTGAGATTTCAGAGCAACATAAGCTGCCTTCAAGACGTCCATGCATTTTTCAACCAGACAATTCAAAACAAGCCAAATCATAAAAAGTTAGGACTGAAACATGTAAATCCCTTCCAGTCTTTCTTTGAGGAACATTTCAATCATTTTCTTACACATTTGTTGATAAACTGGAGATGCTCTGATCATCTTTGCTCCTCAAAGATTCAGCCTTTCCTGGATGCTGCCTTTGTACCAAATCATGATTATAATCAATTGTTTGAAATCACATCATTATTTAGTTTTTTTTATCTCATTAGTAGCTCTAAATTGCCCCATCCCAACGTTTTTTGGAATGTGTTACAGATGCAGGTATGGATGATTATTGACAAATTAAATGAAGCTGACCAGAAAATAAAACATGCAATATGTCAGGTTCATAAAGTCTGCAATGAAATAAAACTCAAATACAAAGTAAGGACCACAGTGTGTGTGTGTGTGTGTGTGTGTGTGTGTGTGTGTGTGTGTGTGTGTGTGTGTGTGTGTGTGTGTGTGTGTGTGCATTTTCCATACTGTCCTTCGTGGTTGTAACTCCTGGAGACTGTTAACAATAGTTTTCTTACTTATTGACTCAGGAATCAGGAATTTTGTCAGGAATTTTCCTCCTTTTATTGGACAGAAGGTTTCTCACCTGACCCAAGAGCAATTTTATTATTATTGTTGTTCCTATTTAGAACAAAATTGCTCTTTATTCATATTGTAATTTCTGAACTGTTTGTAAGGCTCTATCTCTTACGTTTACACACACATAACCCCTTAAATATTTCCTTGGTGATGATACAGCATTTGACCCTAGATCTTACTCTGGTCTCATGTTATGTTCTGTCTTCCAAGTGCCTGGAATTCACAGAATAACGTGGCTAGCAGCTACAGATTAGAAACAAATGTACTTCTTATTTTCAATCCTTACAGGCACGGTGAAGGCTGGAGTATGAGAGAGTACAAGAACTGATAATAAAAGGGCATTCTATCCCCGGCTCTCCAGACGACCCTCTGATAGAATGACCTATAGGTGACTGGTCAGGTATGCTACAAGGTATAATCTAATCAACTGAGGGGTATGAACCTCATGCTGGAATGCAGTGTTTTACTTTCTCCAGGCAAAACACTTCTCATTTAAACTCATCAAAATCTTCTATTTTTGGTCTTATTCATTAACAAAGCGTTTTACAATAACCAATATGGGCAGCGATGTTCCTTTTTTAGAGCAGTGGCTTTCTCCTTGCAACCTTGACCTACACACCATTGTTGTTCAGTGTTCTCCTGATGGTGGACTCATGAACATTAATATTAGCCAATGTGAGAGAGATCTTTAGCTGCTTAGAAGTTACCCTGGGGTCCTTTGTGATCTAGTGGAATATTACATACCTTGCTCTTGGAGTGACATTAGTTGATCTTGAATTTCCTCCATTTGTACACAATCTGTGGATTGGTGGAGTCCAAACTCTTTGGAGATGCATTTGTGCCCTTTCCCAGTCAGATGAGGGTCAAAAACACTTTTTCTGAGCTCATCTGAAACCTCCTTTGTTCATACTCTGATCCACGTCCACAAACGTGTGTAATGAAGGTCAGACTTTGATAGATCCCTGTTTTTTAAATATAACCTCCATATGGTGTGTATAACTCCAAATGGGAGGAGCGTAACTCCAGATGGGAGGGCAGAACCCACAGTGCTTTGCTATTGGTGGTTGAGAAGTTTGGTGGGTGGGTTTTCCTTGAAGCTGAAGTCGATGTAACTGCTGTCTTTAAACATAATGATCTATGTAAACATAATTATCCTGATGATAAAAATATTACCTAGCGACACCAATTGATCCACTTGCTCTAGTTCAAGTATTGTTGTAGTTTCTTCAGGAAATTCAGATCTAGTTATACAGTGCTTGAAAAGCATGTTATCTCTCATGCTTCTTCTTATAGTTTAATATTATCATTGGCAGTTCTTCTTCCACACATTTTTTGATTAATACGGCTCTACCCGCGTAACGTACAGACACGGTTCAAACATTGTTACATAGATAATCGCTCTGTGTGGTGTGCTATGACTTTTGGAGTTAATCTGATTTATTGTTTTAAATAGATTTAAGTTTAAAAATTAAAAATCTTCTGTAGAAATGCATTGATGGAATGTTTCAAATCCTAACCGACAAAATTCAAACTGTAACTGAAATTGATGATGTCACCACAGAGCACTCATTGAGTTATTACATCTACTGATACAGAAATGAAATGATGTCTCATGCTCCCTGAACCACTCTTTCACAATTTAAGTCCTGAATCCTGGTATTGTCATCTTGGAATATGCCCATGCCATCAGGGAAGAAAAATTCCATTGATGGAATAACCTGGTCATTCAGTATATTCAGGTAGTCAGCGGACCTCATTATTTGGGCACATAACATTGCTGAATCTAGACCTGACCTGGAGCAACCCCAGATTATAGCCCTGCCCCCACAGGCTCTTACGGTAGGCACTAGGCATGATGGGTGCATCACTTCAGCCGCCTCACTTTTTACCCTGATGCGCATTCTTTACCCAATTTCAGTAGTTTAAGAAATCTACTTAGATGTTTTCTCTGCTTAATGCATGCCAATAATCTGACACTTCTGAAACAGATGAACATCTTTTCCATGACCACAGGATGTCTTTAAACATGGGTTGTTAACAATTGAGAAGCTACTCACTGCATCAGTTAGGGTTAAAGAACTTGTTGCCAGCTGAAACATAATCACCAATGCTGTAAATATCCGATGGGAGGCTTTACTTATGTGTAAACTCTAGTCAAGTCAAGTCAGATTTATTTATATAGCGCTTTTTACAATGGAGCATTGTCTCAAAGCAACTTTACAAGTTTAGATTATCTCCTAATAACTACGTCCAATCCCAAATTGAGCAAGCCTAGGGCGACAGTGGCAAGGAAAAACTCCCTAGTTCTAGGAAGAAACCTTGGGAGGACCAAGACTCAAAAAGGGACCCAAGACTCAAAAAGGGACCCAACCTCCTTGGGTGGCATAGATTGATAAATCTAAGAGCGAACTAAAGTCATGGAGTCAAAGTTCGAATAGAATGTGAAAAGTATGCACATCGACATTAAGTGGCCCAGGTATGATGATAACTCTAAGAGCGAAACTAAAGTCATGGAGTCATGGTCGAATAAAAATGTGAATTATGCACATCGAAATTAAGTGGCCCGGGTATGATGGGGCTGGAGCTTGATGACGGAAGCAGCTTGAGTGGAGCTCCATCAGATGAACATCATGTGTGGGGCCGGGAACTGCCGGGAACACAGCTCGGAGAGAAAACAGAAAATGTAATTAGTTATTGATTAAGAGCACAGTGTTTATTAACAATCACTGATGCCATGTCAATCACTGATGCCAAGTGTAGCATGAGACCCCGGCCAGCAATAGCTATAGCAGCATAGCTAGAAAGCTAGAAAGAGGAGAACTGGTAGGAAACACAGCCAAGAGGGATCACATGAGACATTGGGCAACCCCACAAGCGGAAGACAGCAGACAGCAACCCACACGTCTCTGATCACCATAAGACTCTTTGACTATGAACCCCCAGCTCTGCCCTTATTTAAGGCAAGGATGCATGAGTCAAGATCACGAGGACCGAAGCCCAGTTCAGCCAGACCAACCACTCGACACTCCCGGCTAGCGGACAAGGCAGGCAAGCCAGACATGACTCCAGACTCCGGCCCCAGCGACCCAAGCCATGCGTCCTGGTCTAAATCTAGTCAAAAGCCTGCGTAAATAGGTATGTCTTTAGCCTAGACTTAAAACTTTGGAGAGTGTCTGAATTTCGAACGAAAGTGGGAAGTTTTATTCCATAGTTGGGGGGCCATGTATGAGAAAGCCCTTTTCCTCCTGCTGTGACTTTTTTAATTCTAGGAACTAAAAGAAGTCCTGTACCCTGCGAACGAAGTAGACGAGTTGGATTGTAAGACTCTAAGAGGTCACTCAGATAATGTGGGGCCAGGCCATGTAGAGCTTTATAAGTTATAAGAAGTATTTTGTAATCAATGCGGAATTTGACTGGTAACCAGTGCAGTGATGATAGAACAGGAGTGATATGATCAAATTTTTCTAGTTCGAGTTAGCACTCGGGCAGCTTGCATTCTGAACTAACTGAAGTTTATTTATAGATTTACTAGAGCATCCAGTAAGTAAGGCGTTACAGTAATCCCACCTTGAGGTTATAAACGCATGAACAAGTTTTTCTGCATCATTAAAAGAGAGGATATTTCTAAAGTTTAGCGATATTACGTAATGAAAGAAAGCAATTCGAGTGATGCTGCTAATGTGCGCATCAAAGGAGATATCTGAATCAAATGTGACCCCTAAGTTTTTTACAGACGGACTGGGCAATACTGGACAGCCATCTAGATTTAGGATAGATGTAGCCAACCTGTCTCTCACAGTCTTGGGTCCCACTAATAGAACCTCAGTTTTATCTGAGTTAAGTAAGAGAAAATTTTAATAACATCCAATCTTTTTATTTCCTTTACACAGTCCTCGATTTTGTTGATTGTAAGGCTGTCATTAGCTTTTGTGGCTGATATGTACAGCTGTTATCATATCTGCATAGCAGTGAAAAACTAATGCCATCTTTACGAATAACTGAGCCTAGTGGTAGCATGTACAGAGAAAAATAAAAGCAGGCCAAGCACTGACCCCTGAGGGCACGCCATTACTTCACTTTTGAGAGCTTAGATCTTAGATTATTTATATGAACAAACTGGTACCGGTCAGTTAAGTAGGATTTTAAACCAAGAAAGTGCTGATCCCTTAATACCTACAGTATTTTCTAGTCTGTTTAGTAAAACATCATGATCTATAGTGTCAAATGCTGCAATTAAATCTAACAGAACAAGAAAAGAAAACACATCCCTTATCTGAGGACATTAACAAGTCATTTAGTACCCTAATTAATGCTGTTTCAGTACTATGATGGGGCCTGAAGCCAGACTGAAATGTTTCATAAATTTCATTCCTTTGGAGGGTAGGTAACTGCAGAGCTGCTGATAGACGGCTTTTTCTAAGATTTTGGAACAGAAACGGTAGATTTGAAAAATTGGTCTATAATTAGATATCACACAAGGGTCAAGATTGGCTTTTTTAAATCAGTGGTTTGGATAACGGCAGACTTAAAGGATTAGGGCACATAACCTAAGGTAAGGGATGAATTTAAAATAACTAACACTAGCTCTTTAAACACTAGGTAATACTTGTTTGAGTAGACGTGTAGGAATTGGATCTAAACAAACATGTTGATGACTTAGACGAAGCTGATCAGTGCGGATAGTTCAGTATCAGTATTAGTAGGTTGGGGTAAAAGATTCTAATCTTGATTTACGGCTAATTGAACAGATGTCTTCACTAGTGCTGCATCTTGAAGTTGCTGTAACAATTTGGTGATGTGATGAGCATTTGAGTTTTATGCCTAATGTTTTCTATCTTATCATTAAAGAAAGTCATGAAATCATTACTGTTAAAAATTACACCAGAATGGGAGAGTCACTTTCTGTGGGGTTTTTTGTTAATTTGGAGGACTGTATTAAAGAGAAATCTTAGATTATTCTTATTTTTCTCTATGATTGAAGAGAAGTATGGCAGCTTTAGCTTAGTGAGGGCATGCTTATACTCTGCCATGCTGTCCCTCCAAGCAATCTTAAACACCTCCAATTTTACTATGTCTCCACTTGCGCTCACTAAATGCCGTGTTCTTTGCTTTAAGGTACGGGTTTGTTGTGATGTGGTCATTTATACCATGGTGCTAGCCTTTTTTCCTAATACGTTTGACTCTAGCAGGGGGCAGTCGTGTCCAGGGTTGAGCGAAGCACACATTCCAATTGCTCATTTACACACTCAAGATGATTTATCTCCGTAGGTGTATTAAAATTTAAGTCTGGTATAAGGTTTTAATAAACGCAGCTGGAGTAGCAGATGTGATAGTGCACTTGGTGTGATAACGAGGCAGAAGGATTTTATTTATTAGAGATAGCTCAAATACTAAAAGATAGTGATCTGAAAATCGAATCCACTTTGCGGGAAAAAGACATCAAGGTTATCTATATTGATAACCAAATGTTAATATAGATCTAAAGTATGATTACAGCGGTGGGTTGGTCCCATCACATTCTGAGTGATACCCATGGATTCTAAGATAGACTCGAAAGCAATTTTAAGTGGATCCTGCTCATTGTCAAAGTGAATTTTGAAATCACCTACAATTAAAGCCTTATCTGTTGACAGTAGTAAGCAGGAAAGAAAGTTAGCAAATTCCTGAAGAAATTCTGAATAGGGACCAGGAGGGTGGTAAAATAGTGATAAGCTGAAAAAGAGTGTGGTTTTGACTTCCATAACGATGGATCAGTCACATTAAGAATCAGTATTTCAAAAAAAGAATTAGCCTTTCCGTAATGGGATTTTAGCTGTAACACCTAACTCTTTGTCAAAAATTTGTGGCTATGCCTCCCCCCCCGTCCATTAGGACGAGGGCAACTAGCATGACTGTCCAGGAGGTGAGGCTTCATTTAAGGCTAAATATTTCATCAGGTCTAATCCAAGTCTCAGTGAGACAGAGAGCGTGTAACGTAAGCGTTTATCAGTGATCATTTCATTTACAATCACTGCTTGTTTGTAAGTGATCTAATGTTAAGTAGTCCTAGCTTTAGTCTAATGTTGTTATTTCTTTGGCAGCTATCTGTGTTTATACTAATGAGGTTATTAAAACAGACTTTTTGAGAGCGTTTACGTTTAGGGCAGATGCGGGTAACAGACACAGTTTCAATAATGTGGGTTCTGGGTGACGGTGCATGGCTACCAGCAGACAGTTGGTTAAGCCGGTCTGTAAACTCTAGAGATGGTGCCATGTGTGAAAATCCCAGTAGATCAGCAGTTTCTGAAATACTCATCACCAATAATCATGTCAGTTGAAAGTCACTTATATCACCTTCTGATTTAGCACTCATTCTGATGCTCGGCTTGATTCAGCAGCTTGTCTTGATCATGTCTACATGAATAAATGCACTGAGATGCTGACGTGTGATTGGCTGATTAGATATTTGCGTTAATGAACAGTTGAATATTAGTTGTAACTAATAAAGTAGTCTGTGAGTGTATATTTACAGTATATGTGTGTTATAAGCTGGACATGAGAGCGGTGGTTCTGTCTTCATGCTTTATGCTTCATGTTTACTTTTTGAGAATCGTTCCCTTCAGTCTATGTAAACTCAGGTTAGGCACTACTAGAGGGCAGTGGAGTTCAGTTCTTGCGTTCATGAAGAAGTTGTTTTATCAGGTTGTAAACCTAGGTTTTTATATTCTGTTTGCAATTGCAGCTGAAGTTATAGTGCATTGACAAATATGTGCCGGAGCAGTAAGAAAGTTGTAATGCACTGCTGTTTATGTTAACATTTGATCTAACATTATTAGGTAGTTACAAAGTCTAATTTATGAAATATATGTTTCTTTGTGCTTAGTTTATTTATCTGTTATTTCAGAAAACCATGTTTCTGTATACCATCCTGCTGAACTACTGATTCATATAAAGAGTTCAAACTGCATTCTCTGCTGAATCTTTTACCCAATTACTAATACTGAACTATCCGCACTGATCAGCTCGTCTAAGTCATCGACGTGTTTATTAGATACAATTCCTACACGTTTACTCAAAGAAGTGATACCTAGTATTATAGAGCCACTGTTAGTTATTTTAAATGCAACCCTTACCTTTGGTTATGTGCCCATATCCTTTAAGTCTGCCATTATCAAACCACTGATTACAAAAAGAAATCTTAACCCTTGTATGATATCTAATTATAGACCAATTTCAAATCTACCGTTTCTGTCCAAAATCTTAGAAAAAGCCGTCTATCAGCATCTCTGCAGTTACCTCCAAAGAAATGGTATTTATGAAACATTTCAGTCTGGATTCAGGCCCCATCATAGTACTGAAATATCATTAATATCAAAATCTTGATCTTGATTTGTGCATCCTTGCCTTAGCCTAAGTGCAGAGCTGGGGGTTCATAGTCAAAGAGTCTTATGGTGATCAGAGACGTAGCGTTGCCAATGTCTCATGTGATGCCTCTTGGCTGTTACCTTCCCTCTTTATAGCTATGCTGCATGAGCTAATGCTGCCAGTGTCTCATGCTACACATGGCATCAGTGATTGTTAACTGACACTGTGCTCTTAATCAATAATTAATTACATTTCCTGTTTTCTCTCCGAGCTGTGTTCCGGTGCCAGTTCCTGCCCCACACATGATGTTCATCCGCTTCAGCTTCACTCAAGTTGCTTCCATCATCAGCTCCAGTCCCACCATTCCCAGGCCACACCAAAGGGCAGTAACCCTCACCCTCCTCTGGTTATCTGGGGACAAAGTGCTGCCAAGGACCTGCTTAGATTCAAGATCCTGGAGTGACTGTGTATCGGACTATTTAATGCCGATGTGCATATTTTACATTTTACTTGAACTATGAGTCCATGACTTATTAGTTTAGCTAAATTACTTTATCAAAATCTTAGACAAAGCCGTATATCAGCAGCTCTGCAGCTACCTCCAAAGGAATGGTATTTATGAAACATTTCAGTCTGGCTTTAGGCCCCATCATAGTACTGAAACAGCATTAATTAAGGTACTAAATGATTTATTAATGTCCTAAGATAATGGATGTGTTTCTTTTCTTGTTCTGTTAGATTTAAGTGCAGCATTTGACACTATAGATCACGATGTTTTACTAAACAGACTAGAAAATACTGTAGGAATTAAGGGATTGGCACTTTCTTGGTTTAAATCCTACTTAACCGACCGGTACCAGTTTGTATGTTTATAATCTACGTTCTAAGCTCTCAAAAGTTAAGTATGGCATGCCTCAGGGGTCAGTGCTTGGCCTGCTTTTATTCTCTCTGTACATGCTGCCACTAGGCTCAGTTATTCGTAAACATGGCATTAGTTTCCACTGCTATGAAGATGATACACAGCTGTACATATCGGCCAAACCAAATGACAGCCTTACAATCAACAAAATTTAGAACTGTGTAAAGGAAATAAAAGATTGGATATCAATTAATTTTATCTTACTTAACTCAGATAAAACTGAAGTTCTGTTAGTGGGACCCAAGGCTGTGAGAGACAGGTTGACTACATCTATCCTAAATCTAGATGGCTGTTCAGTATTGGCCAGTCCATCTGTAAAACACTTAAGTGTAATATTTGATTCAGATCTCTACTTTGATGCACACATTAGCAGCATCACTCGAATTGCTTTCTTACAATTATGTAATATTGCTAAACTTAGAAATATCCTCTCTTTTAATGATGTGGAGAAACTGGTTCATGCGTTTATAACCTCAAGGTTGGATTACTGTAATGCCTTACTTACTGGATGCTCTAGTAAATCTATGAATAAACTTCAATTAGTTCAGAATGCAGCTGCCCGAGTGCTAACTCGAACTAGAAAATTTGATCATATCACTCCTGTTCTATCATCACTGCACTGGTTACCAGTCAAATTCCGCATTGATTACAAAATACTTCTCATAACATATAAAGCTCTACATGGCCTGGCCCCACATTATCTGAGTGACCTCTTAGAGTTTTACAATCCAGGATGTCTACTTTGTTCGCAGGGTGCAGGACTTCTTTTAGTTCCTAGAATTAAAAAAGTCACAGCAGGAGGAAAGGCTTTCTCATACATGGCCACCCAACTATGGAATAAACTTTCCACTTTAGTTTGAGACTCAGACACTCTCCAAATTTTTAAGTCTAGGTTTACTAGATTTAGACCAGGACGCATGGCTCGGGTCACTGGGGCCGGAGTCTGGAGTCATGACTGTTAACTGACACTGTGCTCTTAATAAATAATAATTTCCTGTTTTTTCTCCGAGCTGTGTTCCGGTACCAGTTCCTGCCCCACACATGATGTTCATCCACTTCAGCTTCACTCAAGCTGCTTCCGTCATCAGCTCCAGCCCCACCATACCACACCAGAGGGCAGTAACTCTCTCCTTCCTCTGGTTATCTGGGGACGAAGTGCCGCCAAGGACCTGCGTAGACTCAAGATCCTGGAGTGACTGTGTATCGGACTACTTAATGCCGATGTGCATATTTTACATTTTTTCCTTGAACTATGACTCCATGACTTATTAGTTTAGGTAAATTAATTTCATTCTTACATTTATCATCTATGCTTCTCAAAGAGGTTGGTTCCCTTTCTGAGTATTGGTCCCAAGGTTTCTTCCTCATAACACTTAGGGAGTTTTTCTTTGCCACTGTTGCACTAGGCTTGCTCAATTTGGGATTAGACTTAGATATTAGGAGAGAATGTAAAATTGTAAAGCTGCTTTGAGACAATACTCCATTGTAAAAAGCGCCATATAAATAAATCTGACTTGACTTGACTTCTCTGTCTCCCTGTCAACTCTCTTACTCTCTAACTGCACTGAAGGCATTCTTTGTGCCAAAAATTAATGTGGTTGCTGAACGTAATTAATTCCGCCAACATGCTCAGAGGACCGGTGAGTCTTCTTGTGAACTGTAAATTTGGTGCACTTGCTTATGACATGACTTGGGATCGGGGATAACGGGGTGCAGATGAATGCAGGGTTGGTGATGGCCTCTGGGAAGACGTCTTGGGAACAGTCGGCCTCAGGGAAGGCCTTTCAGGAATGGATGGCCTCTAGGACTGACCTCTTCGGTGCAGACACAGGTACAAACCTCCTAAGGACTGGCATTGGCACAGATGTCCTCAAAGCTGACTCTGGAACGACTCTTGTACAGACCACCTCGGGACTGGTACTGGCATGGGCATTCTCTAAACAGGCACGGGCGTCCTCTGAACAGACCCGGGCGCAGATGTCCTTGGTGCTGGCACAGGTGCAGACGCCCTCGCCTCTGACATCCTTGGCACTGGCACAAGTGCTGACGTCCTCGTTGTGGGCACTGGCGCCGACGTCTTCGGGTTGGGCACTTGTGCGGATGTCCTCAGCATGGGCACTGCCGCTGACGTTCTCAGCACAGGCACTGGCGTTGACATCCTCGGCACAAATGTCCGTGGTGCTGGGGTTGGCGCAACAGGCTTTGTTAAGAAGCTGAGAGTCATGTCTTGTTCAGGTACTGAACTAGACAGCAAGTTGTGCTCAGATACCAAGCTAAACGGCACTAACAGCTCAGGTACGGAGCTATTTGGTGATGCTAATGGTTTAGGAGCTAAGTGGTGTGTTGTGCACAGACACGGAGCTAAGTGATGTGTCTTGCTCAGGTACGAAACTAAGTGGTGTGTTGTGCTCAGACATGAAGCTAAGAGACACGGCATGCTCAGAAACAGAGCTAGGCAGCGCTAAAGGCTCAAAAAGGGTACAAATGTGCTCAGGTATGGAGCTAAGCAGCACTAACGGCTCGGGTACTGAGCTAACACGCGCGGTATGCTCAGAAACGAAGCTAGACAGCGCTAATGGTTAAAAACAGAACTAACGTGCTCAGGTACAAAGTTAAGCGGTGCTAACAGCTCAGGTACTGAGCTAACGGGTGCGGTGTGCTCAGAAATAGAGCTAGGCAGTGCTAAAACTATCGTGCTCAGGTATAGAGCTAAGGGGCGCGGCTTGCTCAGGTACGGATGAAATCCTGTGGGTCCTGGTGAGCGGAGAATCTAACAAATGATGAACCAGCCATGGAAGATCCTAATGGTCAATGAACTTGGCCCCCTTTGTAGGACCAGCAAGTTTGGGTTCTGATGCTGAGGTAGCGACTGACAGTAGAAAAACTGAGTCACTCTGGGCTCTAGTAGGAGGAGGACCAAAGGTGGATGCAAGAACCTCCAAAAATTGTTCCAGTACCAGCTTGGGCCATAGACCAAACATTGGCGGCCCATTGCAGAGCTCTACCGGTGAGGTGCGAAACTATAAACAAAACCAGAGTGATGGGTGAGCAAGAGGGGTGCAAACAAAAAAATTCCACGCATTTGGAAACAAACCGCTGACAAAGGTCTGGATCAACATTGAATCTGACTGGCAGATCTAGAACTAAACTAGAGCTACTGCATGCTGGGCAGTAGTATTCTGTCACAGTGTGGTATGTGGAGATAATGGGCCACAGACGAATGCAGGGTTCTAGTAAAAATAAACAATTTATTATGAAAATGACAATAACAATAATTACAATAACAATACATGGGAGAGGCAACCTGAACCAAGGGAAATACAGCGAACAGAACAGCTAGGGGAACACAGGGCAAAGCCGCGAGCAGGGAAAAAGAGGCGGGCGCAGCCGTGCACAGGACGTATTGGACGGGACTGCAAACACGAGAGTCCGGGGACGAAAAAGTCCAGGAACACAACAAAGGAAAATCCATCAAACGGGACCATAACAATAAGTATCTCAAGCAGACGGGACTGCAACACAAAAGGTAATCCACCAAACGCTCAGGAGACCTGAGATAATGCTACCGCGACAGCGCTTTGGAGAGCGGAGCTTCTAAAGATCCCCGCTTGGCTGTACATTGTTAGCCAGTAATCACCCACGGGCAAAAATGTCAGGCTCTGGCTGCGGATCGTGATAGGCAAGTTTAGGGGTCAATACATTTTCCACATGAGTGGTATACAGTAGTTGTTACATAATATTTTTCTTTAATAAATTAAATGCTTATTTTAAAATGTGTTTTGTGGGTTTTTTATCAGTATTTTATTTACTGAACTTTAATCAACAAGTTGTGGTCATCTGTCAGTTAAATACACTCAGGAAATAGCTTGCCTCAGTTTGTACCCTGTGGTGGGCTGTTTCCTGTGCAGATCTGCAGAGTGCATGGTTAGAGACACTTTCAGCAAATGGAAAGAAAATTGGTTCTTCACTGTGGTTTCACTGGTCACACAGAGCAGGCGTTCCAATATGTCATAACAACTTTTTGTAATTACAGTTACTTAACTATATATGTATGGATTCACACACCACTGTTTATTTTTAACTCAACCTGTGCCTCTGTTGTGAGAAACGACCCCTGCCCTCATTTAGAGCCAGGCGTAGGTTATTCCTGTTCAGAGCAGGTGGTTTCTAAAACCACCAGAAGAACAGAAGAAAAGCTGTGTGGTTTTTTTCATGGCTTGATCACACACATAGGTCATCATCACCATGGCAATACCTGTTTGGTCGTGTTTTTGTAGATGGAATACGGATGTTGAAATGAGGTTTTTATAATTGAGGTGGCTGGAGTTAGACTACAACTCAATGGGGACTCCTGAGGTTTGGTCCCTGCTTACAGTGAATCAGCCACAAGTTTGACTGATAGCATCTTCTTAGACTGGTAGTGGCTCCCTAATTCAGACTTTGTGCTGCTGAGGGTTTTAATCTCTAACATAATCTACCACTAACCACATGATCTCCGCCTCATTGCCCTGACCCAAAGTAGGACAAGCTGGAAAAAGGACTTTGTTGTACTGTATTCTGTGTACTGTATATAATGACAATAAAGGAAATAAATACAGAAGCAGCCTTATACAACGTTGATTTCTTCATAATTCATAATATAAATGTATTTATACATGGGGTACACAGTTATAAATGAGTTACTTCCTAATAAGAATGCCTTTTTGCACTTTTACATGTACTTGGTCTCTGTACTAATAGCTCACCTGGTTGTAGTGTTAGACAAAATGAAATCTCATGTAAATTAATTCCTTTTAAAAAAAACATTAATCTTATTAATACCTTAAGCAATGATGAATTAATGTTAGAGATGCCAGCTGCTTATTGGACAGTTCAGAGGAACAGGAAGTTTGAGTTTGCGATTAATGTTTTCATCACCTCAGTCGCTGCATCTTTGGACTGTAGACCCCCCGAGGATCTCTGAGAGAAATGGCCAAGCTCCTGCATCTGTTTGCTCTACAGCTGCTCTTTGGTGAGTTCATACAATGGTATGATTCAGAAACTTAACATTTTACATATCTCCTCAAAAACATGTTTTCCCTAATAGGTGTTTCTTATTGTATTGAATATAATTGGAATTAAAACCATGTTGAATTAAAAGCCTTGTGGCATGCTTTTAAATACTACTACTATTCAAACGTGAGTTTGCAACATTGCTACATTTCAAGCACAATAATCTGTCTGCTCCCTCATTCCCGCACATTTCAGTGTCTGACTGGGGGGTCTTTCTGTATTTTCTCGCACTTTTATCACACCTGCAAATTAGGGGTGGGACACAACATATAAAGAACTTTAATCAATATGGCAAAAATGATCTCTGCTCAGAGAGCTTTGGAGATGAAATTGTGTCCTTCCTGTGTTGTTTAGGCTGGTATGTATTCTATGGACCTTGTTCAGTGGGGCTGATGTGTTGTGTAGATTGTGTGACAAATCTGTTCAATTCAGTTCTTAATATTTTACCACAAAAACATATAGCACTGTTATTTATACATATAATTTAACAGCGATAAATGGTAAATATTAATATATAATATATTTTCTCTTTATTGCTTGTAAATTGAATGAATAAAAAACATCTGGTATTTTTACATAGATTGTTTTGACTGTGGTGATTTAAAAACCCAATAATGTGGTGGGTACACCAGACCCGGAAAAACTAACTGTGTTACAGTTCGCCAAGAGAACACGATGGAGAATCGTGTAAGTAAAAGAAAGGGATATTAGGACCCAATAGCAGTCAGCTCCAGATGGTAGTAATGAACTGAAATGAGTGAGATAAATGAAACAATTATTAATGAAATGCAAATAAACTACAGATAAAGAATAAAGTGAGACTTTGTGTGTGTCAGCGTAACTGCCGAATCTGTGAGCAGGCGCGCACACACAAAGCTCACGACCGCACCTATGGGGGCAGCGAAAGGCGGGGTAAAGCCACCTGCCGAAGGCGCAAAGCGCGGCAGCGAACAGCGCACGAAGCGGGAAGTGTTTTAAATGCACTGACGTGGTTAACAGAAGAAATCTGCTTCTTAAACTAAAGCAGAGCGCAGCGCACGAAGCGCCAATTGTATCAATGCACTGACGTGTTTAACAAAAGAAGTCTGCCTATTAAAGTGAGGCAGAACACAGCGCACGAAGCGGGAAGTGTTTTAAATGCACTGACGTGGTTAACAAAAGAAATCTGCTTCTTAAACTAAAGCAGAGCACAGCGCACGAAGCGCGAAGTGTCTAAATGCACTGGCGTGATTCGTTGAGGGGGTCTCTGCATGGAACAAGGCTGAGATCAGCGCTTGAGGCGCCTAGGAATAGAAGCGCAAAGTATTAATGAAACGAATGGTAACTAATACAATAATCGGGGAAAGAAAATACAGTACGGCGCCTGATCGCGCTGGGAGAGAGTAGGAAGCCAACAAGCCGAGAGCGCTCAGTGTAACGAACTGAGCCCCATGCAATCGACGAACGAGCTCTCTCTAGGAATCGCTCTCTACACAGAATCAGGGCTGCAGGGGAACGCAGCCGCGCAGCCTGAGCGTGAGAGCGGTGACGCGCTGTGCGGGCTTCAGAGACCGATTTCAACTTCTGAAGCAATGCGATGCGTTTAACGGTACTGTGTGTGTGACACAGCATGAAACGGACGGCCAGAGCCCGGATGAAAGCGGGGAACGAGCCTACCGCTCGGATCCGAGACTGCAAAGCCCAAAGTGAGGCAGTGGAGGTGAGGGACACGCGGGGGCGCGCAACGCCGGGGCGAGCGCACCTCAAAACGCCGAAGCAGAACCGCGAATGGGCAAAAAGCGCAATTACAGGCCGGTTCTGACCCTACGCTAAATGTACGCCCTGGATTACCTCCGAATCTCCAGATTCGTACTCCGGCTGAGCCCCTAAAGTGGGCCCAGTCTACCAAAGTCCCTAACACCAACCGTACCGAAGCGACAGCGCAAATGAGACCCCCAAAAGTCTCTTAAACACAAAAAAAACCGTAGCGTCCCTAAGCACAGCAAAACCCTGATATAGACGCCACGGGAATCAGTAGGATGGAAGGCGATGGTGCGACGCCTGTCAGTGCCAAACAAAGCTCTTAAATAGAGCCACTGACAGGTGTGTGCAATCGTGCCGTAATCAAGTGACACTGGCACGATCGCACGGTCTGAGGATCCCGAGCCAAAGCTGAACCAATACTGGCCTCTACTGTCAGCTTGGCGGAATCCCCAGACTGCTGGGAAGGTAGTAGACCGCACGGGGGGATAACTGTGGCCACTAGCGGCCACTGTGCACCACGTAACAAACTGAATATCAAAAACATAAAGACAACACAAGGGTTAATGGATAAGATGCAGTGGAGGGTCCTCATTTAAGAGGCCATCATGATGTGAGCAAGATAAGTAATGTATTTTTATCTGCTGACATAGAGAGATAATGAGATTAGTTTTATGAATAACATTAAGAAATGTAGGTAGAAATGGGAAAATTGAAAGCATGAACATGCCTGTCTCAGTTATATGAGCAGCCATTTCATCTTGACTGTATTTGGAGAAGGGTTAAAACGCCAAAACCTAACAATATAAATCTAAATATTGTGATACTATAATTAAGGGTGGATGAGCCGGGTGATTTGGAGATTGATGATTAATCTGTTCTCTTACTGTGATTTTCTTCTTTCAGGTTCCTCCACACTCTGTATCCTTCAGAAGATTACTCCAGCTGATCTCAGAGCTGTTCATCCTAAAGGAAACATCAGTCTGAACTGTAACATCACTGCTGACGATGAAGAGATATTTTGGTTTCTGCAGAGAGCTGAGGAGATGAAAGAGCTGATTTCTGGTAGCAGACGTAAACTAGATAAAATCATTAAACTCAGTTATAAATTGAACAGGAGTCATTTTACTGTAACCCAAAACAGCAGCTTATTCAGTTTGGTGATTATTGGAGTTACAGAGACAGATCTGGGACTTTATCACTGTGGTGTTCGAAAAAGCCTGCAACCCATTCAGTTCAGGAAAATCACTAGACTGAACTTTACAGGTTAGTGTCAGTCATTATATAAATTGTACTTGTTATGCTGTTTTTATGTGTATGCTTGAGCATTCATTTAGTCTTTTAAACATCAAAACTCATTTATCTAATTATTTAAGTAATTAATATAAATTATTTTTATTTTATTATGATTAATTAAATAATTATTAATTTATTATTAACTTATTGAATTATTAATTATTGTAGCCTCACATATACAGATATTCTCAGTTTGATTTGTGGCCTGGACTCTGTCTGTGTTTAATGTTTTTGTATTGGCATGTTCTCCCATTTCTGCATGTCCCCATAGAGATAATGTCGCGGTTTTTTGACAGAATACATTCTGCTCACTTAATCAAAAAAATCACACTCAAGCCAAATTAAAGTTTCAATGGAGAAGCAAACAGCTTTATTAAAATTAGCTCGAGCTAAAACAACGGTGGACAAATGCCCAAAGTGCCACAATATGTGGATCCCAAGCAATTTTCATACCATTTTTAGGACATCGTTGCACCACAGTTATCTTTGGGCCCTCACCATCACATTGGGCTCTCACTATCTTTGTTTTGGTTTTAATGGTAGCGTCAGTTTCCATACCCTCTTTTTTATATAAATGTTCAATTTTAACATCTAATTATCATCACTAATACATATCCCACATACTGTTATACTCAAATACATTGTATGGTTATGCCAAAATAGTAAATTCTGTAGTGCAACTATAATATATTTACAGCCTGTCCATGTACAATGCGCTTAACACACACACATAACTTTGTTCCCCCCTCTAATACAGTTTAAAGATAGTGAGATTGTTTTGCTTCACTCATTGGTTCATTTTCTACATCTTAGACAAACTCACGTCTGTTCTCACCCTTTGAGGTAAGATATCATTTTGATTGACAGGCCACTGCTAGATAGCACAAGGAAAACTATACTTCATAGGCCGGAAAACATACTCTCCCACCTACCAATTCCCAAGCAAAGTATACTTCCAGCCAGTGTGTAAAGCCCTGGGAGTCAAAACATCCCCACATGGTTTGGCTTAGTTCCATTATCACTGAAGGACAGAGACATACATTATAATGAAAAGATAACTAAAAGCTTAATCATGGTTACAAGTTAATACAATTCTGTATTATTATATGGTTAAAAAATTAATAAGATTATGTATGAATATATACTGATTAGCACAATAGTATAAATGAAAGTGCAGAGAAATCTACAACAATAATTATACAAGTGTGTGTGTGTGTGTACTTGCCTTGCTATACTGGTGTGGAAAAAAAATGTCCTTATATTTTCACTTGTGAGGATCATTTTGCTGGTCTTTACTTCTTTAATTGCTTTTTTACAAAAATGGCAATAGAGCTAAAACATTTGCTTTGGTTTACTGAGGTTAAGGTTAGGGGTAGGTGTAGGTATAGCATTAATTTGCTACAGTAATTCTTCATTGTCATTAATGTCAATAGAAATTCCTCCCAAGCATAGCAAGAAAAATGTGTGTGTGTGTGTGTGTGTGTGTGTGTGGTTCCTTCTCTTGCAGTTTTATTACAGCTCCAGGTTTATAAATGTCTCTATTATTGTATAATGTGTTTGGACATTTTCAGACATGTAGCTTTTTTATAGTAAT
Organism: Ancistrus triradiatus; assembly: GCA_025084515.1. Lineage (NCBI taxonomy): Eukaryota > Metazoa > Chordata > Actinopteri > Siluriformes > Loricariidae > Ancistrus > Ancistrus triradiatus. The sequence continues at coordinate 51,717 of JAJAGP010002563.1, forward strand.
TGTCTGATTATGAAAATAAACACGTTTGTCTCAGTTAATTTGTGTATTCTCTAATTTTCCATTGTTGTTATAAAGGGAATTTGGTTTCTGTGTCAAATTATTTTTATATAAAAGTGCAGCAATTTATCAGCGCTGTAGCCTACTACCAGTATAACTCTTGTGTTTCAGAAGAAAATCCCACAAGAGAGAATTCTGACTGCAGCCACTTTTCTTCTCCTGATTATAACCGGATTATAATTATAATCCTGTCCTGTGTGTGTTCAGTCTCCATCCTAATAATCATCAGCCTGTGTCTGTACTGCTGTAGAGAGCGAGGTGAGAACTTCTGTCAGCCAGCTACTATGATGTTTAACTTTATAGTAAACAGGTCTAGTGGGTAAGGTACTGGACTCTGGCCCAGAAGGTCTAGGGTTCAAATCCCACCTCTGCCAAGCTGCCACTGTTGGGACCTTGAGCAAGACCCTTAACCCACAATTGCTTTTACTGTAAGACTGTATCAATTGTAAGTCGCTCTGGATAAGGGCGTCTGCTAAATGCTGTAAATATAAATGTCAATCTGTGTATTTTCTGTCTTATTTATTGTATTTTTGGAAATGGTTTTCTGTTTCAGGGAAGTCAGTATCATCATGTAGCTGCTGCAGTAACACCACAGATTCCACTGAAAAGGTACGAAAACCAAACGAAACAAAAAAAAAAAAAAAACATCGATAAAAGAAAAGGATTCGTTCACTCATGCCGACATTAGAATCCTGAGTCGACTCTGTGAATGAGGATCAAAGCCGCGCTTGTGAAAACAAAAGAGAAGCAGTTATAACGATACAGCGCTTGAACGCCGTTTCCGTTCATTGTTTCATTTATTGGTTCATTATGTGGTGCACAACGTATCAATAACATTTCAGGTGTGAGAAACTGCTTGCCCTCCCTAACACAAAAGTAAACATAAACATCTGGAAAACAAGTTATTATAAATGTCCTGGAAACCTTCTTTTACGACGTTCACTGGAGAAGTGGTACAAGTTGAAGCCACTGTTTCCTGCCCAGTCTCCATTTGTTTCTATGAGGCAGGGAAAACCGGTGGGATGGTTTTAACTGTTTTACCCCCTGCATATCACACTACGATCTGTGACATTACTCAGCTGCAAAGTTGGATAACACTTTAAATTACACCCCTACTGAGCAAGTATGGAGTAATTACCTGCGAAGTAAGGCGTATTGTCATTGTAAAACGAGATTCAATGTGCTTTTCTCTACAGCTAATTATTAGAATAAAATAGTATAGAGATCAAATGTAAAAATATAAGAATAAAAAGTCTGTACAATATAAAAATATGTGCAATGTAATGATAAATATTCAAGGTGCTGTACTCTGTGTGCGCACGTGGACACACCAGACATATATGCATGTGCAAAATTTCAGTTAGAAGTAGTAGAGAGCTGTGCCATCGAACATGTAGCAGCTTCATATGTTGGTAAAGTGTCAGTGTGCAATGGTGTACACAAAGCATAACATACAATTACATATAAACACTGTGAATTATGTAATAATGGGCAGATATGGATCGTTCCACTGAAATGCACTGTTAGCGCAACAGTATGTGCGTAATGGGATGTTCAGTGTCCGTGAGTTACTAAGGATTTCAGATATTTGTGAAGGTGGCATTTCTGAAGACTGATTAAGGAGGTTTATTGCTTGAGGATAGAAACTGTTCCTTTATTTGGGAAGTACGGACTCTGATGTGCCTGTAGCGATGTCCGAAAGGAAGAAGGGTGAACCATCATACAGTGGAACCGGGGGTTGTGCACAAACCCATAAGTATAACAGCTCTTTTTTTGGACCAAAGAGGTAAAAAAATGATCATCCAAACTGTTATGAGGAACAAGTCCAAAAGCCAGGCTCTGTCATGGTATGGGGTCGGGTCAGGGCCCTCGGTAAAGCTCATTTACACTTCTGTGATGCAGCATTAATGCAGAAAAGTACACTGAGATTTCAGAGCAACATAAGCTGCCTTCAAGACGACATCTTTTCCAGGGACATCCATTCATTTTTCAACAAGACAATGCAAAACCACATGCTGCGCACATTACAAAGACATGACTGTGGAAGAAGAAGAGGGTATGGGTACTGTACTGTCCTGTCCTGGAGAATTTTGAAATGAAAAATGTGACAACAACGACCCCATAGTGTTGCACATCTTAAGATGTGTGTGCAGGAACAACAGAACAAAATAACTTCGGAACACTAAATCACTTGGTTTCCGTGATGAAAATGAACAGAAACGTTACAAAGTGGTAAATGCTTTACTGTAACAACTTTTTTTGGAATGTGTTTCAGCTCTGAACTGCAGGAATGGATGTTTATTAACAAATGAAATGAAGTTGACCAAAAAACAACATGAATTACAGTGGGGCAAAAAATATTTAGGCAGCCACTGATTGTGCATGTTCTCCTACTTAGAAAGATGAGAGAGGCCTGTAATTTTCATCATAGGTACACTTCAACTATGAGAGACAAAATGAGAAAAAAAAAAAAATCCAGGAAATCACATTGTAGGATTTTAATTGTAAATCATGATGGTAAAGAAGTATTTGTTCACCCACAAACAAGGAAGATTTCTCGCTTTCACAGACTTATAACTACACGGAGGGACCTGATGAATGACCTGCAGAGAGCTGGGACCAAAGTAACAAAGGCTACCATCAGTAGCACACTACACCGAGAGGGACTCAGATCCTGCAGTGCGAGGCGTGTCCCCCTGCTTAAGCCAGTACATGTCCAGGCCCATCTGAAGTTTGCCAGAGAACATATGGATGATCCAGAAGAGGACTGGGAGAATATCATGTGGTCAGATGAAACCAAAATAGAACTTTTTGGTAAAAACTCAACTGGAGGAAGAAGAATGCTGAGTTGCATATCAAGAACACCATACCTACTGTGAAGCATGGAGGTGGAAAGATCATGCTTTGGGGCTGTTTTTCTGCAAAGGGGACAGGACGACTGATCCGTGTTAAGGGAAAAATGAACGGGGCCATGTATGGTAAGATTTTAAGCCAAAACCTCCTTCCATCAGTGAGAGCATTGGTCTTCCAGCATGACAATGATCCCAAACACACTGCTCGGTCAACGAAGGAGTGGCTTCCGTAAAAAGCATTTCAAGGTCCTGGAGTGGCCTAGCCAGTCTCCAGACCTCAGCCCCATAGAACATTTGTGGAGGGAGGGAGTTGAAAGTCCGTGTTGTCCAAAACATCACTGCTCTAGAGGAGAGATCTGCATGGAGGAATGGGCCAAAATACTTATTTTTCCACCATAATTTAGAATTAAATTCTTTAAAAATCCTACAATGTGATTTCCTGGATTTTTTCTCATTTTGTCTCTCATAGTTGAAGTGTACCTATGATGAAAATTACAGATCTCTCTCATCTTTCTAAGTAGGAGAACTTGCACAATCAGTGGCTGACAATACTTTTGTCCCACTGTATCTCTTGTTCATACTGTCTGCAAAGAAATAAAAGTCTAAGAAAATGGAAGAAACACTGTGTTTTATATGCATTTTCCATATTGCCCCAACCTTTTTCTGATTTAGGGTTATATAAAAAAGAGCTTTCTGTTTTCTGCTGTGTCTTTCTTTAGGAAGAGGAACTGCATTATGCCAGTGTGAAACACACGAGATCATCCAGAACAGCAGCTGAGAGAAACACCATCTCAGATTGTGTTACCTACGCAACTGTCACCTACAGCACAGGAAACTCTTAGCAGCATAAACATGATCAGCTACATTATGGCCTCACTTCTGTTTCTCCTTTTAATGTTTAAAGCCTAATTATATATAGATATAAAAATATAATTGAATGATCAAACACAAACTTGTTACGTTTGGGTTCTTTTGTCTTATATTTATATATGTTTAAATCAAGACAATATACACTCACTGTTAACTTATTAGGTACGCCTGTTCAACTGCATGTTGATGCAAATATCTAATGAAATTTTAAATTGTCATGTACGGACAAAAAGATATTCAGCACAGTTTTTGGCTACGTAAACCTGCCAAATAGGATCTTCACAGTGACCTGGAATTGCTGTAGAATTGCTGCATGTTCTCACTTTAGTCTGATAGATCTGTGCTAAAATATCATCGGATTTACATACATGTACTAAAAGTACATAAAGAAAACCCAAATGAGACAAAAATACTATACTTTGTCACTTATCTATTAAATCACATAGATAAAAAGTTATAAAAAGATAAATCCACAAACAATCATAAAGAAGAGTAACTTCATATATACAGATATAAAATGAAATGTATACATGCATTCTCAGCCTTCTTTTTAAGTGCTGAGTGAAGAGGTGAGTCTTTAGTCGCCGAATGAAAACACCAAGAGACTCGGCCAGTCAGACATCCAGTGGAAGTTCAATTCACCACATGGCTGCCAAGACAGAGAAGAGTCTTGATGCTTGTCCTTCTCTAATCTTACGTGGAGGATCCAGTCGAGCCAAGCTCATAACTTGAAGGGTATGAGGTACAGAGCAGGGTTTGATTGGAGCCTTTAGGTAAGAAGGTGTTGAAGGATGTGGTTCAAATCTATATTGACTGCACTGCCCAGGTGGGAGTTTGTTCCCCCTTTAAAATGTGCTAACACCAGAGATGAGCAGACTAAGCATTATAAAGGATTTGAAGCTTGTACCTGATTGTATAGGAAACCTTCAGAACAAAAGCACAGTGACACCTAGTGATGTGATGTTATTATAACAGCCATAAATGACACTTTGTACATGATCTTATTTAACCATTTTGATCCATTTGTAACACCTAATTATGATCTGACATTTAAAATCAATCTTTAACCATAAATGCCTGTTATGTAGAGAATATGTTTAAAGGGTTTGATTGTGCTGTCATAAAATGTAACCATGTTACTAAGGTACTTAGAAAGTGGTGTATATCTAAGCTTTTACTTTATATAAAAATGGAATTTTATAAGGTGAAAAAGGTGTGTAATATGCCTCCATAATTTCCTTCCTAATAAATCTCGCTCTAGTGTCTCAGTGCTTCATAACAAACAGTAGCAGATCTTTCTAACACTCTTTCAACCTGTGAGATAATGGGATCGCTCGACAAATTTCAGAACGGCCCCACCCATTTTTGTTGTTTTGGTGTCATTTAAGAATCAGACATCATCTGTCACAAGCTTTGAAACAACATGTTAATGTACAGCGTATTTATAGTGCAATTCACTGCAGTGGTAAGAGTCCTTCAAAGGGATTCCATCAGGACGAACCTGATGTTCATCATCTACACCTCTTTTCTGTGCAATATGTTTTGATGGTTTGTTGATGAAGCTCATATAGAGCTCAACTTAAAACACCCGATATTATGGCTAATGGTGTTATCAAAGCACAAGTAATAGCTGAAGAAATGATTATCAGTCTGTATGGAGAGTTAATTCCTACATCATCTGGGGAGAGAAAAAGATGCACAGATATTTATTTAAAAATCATTATTATGAGAGAAATATTTTACACTGTAACTGATTGTAAATGAAATCTCTGAGAAATGTTATTAGCTTTCACATTCACTCACTTGTTCTTGGTGGATATTTATCAGATGTTTCTTTGTCAGTCATCGGAGTGTCTTTAGGAAAATAACAAAAAAGAATAATAGTCATTCTACAGATTTAGCACCATCAAATATTCATCCTGCACACTTTCCTAATAATGCTCCATTAATCTGCTCCTTAAGTCCAGATCAGGAACCAGTGTAACCCTGCAGCCCTACAGAGTGGAACAGAGCAGATTCTGGAAGGAATCCTCTCATTCATTTAACCTTAGAGATCATCAGACATCATAAGTGATCTGCATCCTTCAGAGGTTGCATTTGAAGACCAACTGAGTCATAGTGCCGTGACTTAGCAGTCCCATTTCGAAAAGCTCCTTCATATCTGGCTGAGAAATGCACCATTCTTATCCATGATGAAGAAGGATGGATCCTTCTCCAGCCAACATATCCCAAGGTTTATTGCGTGCTGTGGCGCAAACTGGAAATCTGATGTAGGGCAGACCATCCCTTTTCAGTTCGGACTTCACGCCGTCACAGACCGCGTCGATTCACGAGCAGGTTAATAAGCGATGCTATATGCACATGTTAAAGACATCAGAAGTATCACTGTAACCATGTTCTTATCGCCGTCCTACCACTAAGGCTGAACAATAAACAATACACAACACTAAAACTCCAACAGCCTTTTGATGCTGGGTAGAAAGCGGAATGCGGACATGCCGCGGTATTCAAAATTGGTGACTGTATATAAAAATTTTGATGGCATTTTAAATTTCTGCTTCATTTACTGGATTTATCTACTCAAAGCACCGCTAGAGCAGCCAAAAGACAGCCAAGTCCTCAGACAAGCACTCTTATACACTGGTTACAAGATCAAGACCAATCCAATGTTCATTTCTGTGTCTATAGGCTATGTGGTGAGGTTATTAGATCAGAATGTTCTGCTTTTTCTCTTCCATCTTTCAGCATAATGTTATGATTATTTATTTATTTGTGGCAACCAAGTGTCAGAGGCGTACATAATGAGCACACTATAAAACTGACCTGCCAAGTCGTACTGGAGATGTAGGCTGTTTTAGCTCCGATTTTGTCCGTCACCGTGAAGATAATGCATGATGCATTTGAAACGACGACATTTTATTTACGAAGGGGAAAATGGGTAATTGAAATGAAAGTATTGTTAAATATTATGAATAGGATATTTCATGACTTGTTTCCTCTCTTAACTGTCATGTATTCACACAATATCAATAAATATTAGGGATGCACCGATACCACTTTATTCCTTCCGATACCTGAAACAAAAGTATTGGGCGATACCGACACCGCTACCAACTCTAACTGAACTACTTGATAGGTGCCTAGAAATCCTGATATTTATAGCATTCCACTTTTTATAGATTGCCTTCATTTTAGTAAAACCAGTGTTCTGTATCCCAAATAAGATATAATAAGTTTGAAAGAATAGTATCTACTGTTTGAGTTTGAAAAGCTTTAAAGCCATGCAAAAATTAATTTGTCATAATGCAGTAACGAGCACAAATAGGGAAGCATAATCTCATGAAGCTTTTTAATTGATGGTCATATTTCAGCCACCCCTCAAGATACTGGTGAGAAATAATCTCAAGCGAGAAATAATAACACACCGCAAACAGCTTGAGTTAAGCTTCGTCAAGTGCTGCGCATGTCATCTCCTTGGAATTATAAGGTTCTATCTGCGTTCTGAGTAGTTTTGAGATATTGAGCTACAAAGCTTTTGCATTCTAAATAGCAAAACTGATATGTGGAACAAGTCTCTTTCATACATGAAAATCACAGACACCCTAAACCTATTCTAAATATGCACTAGCAAAATCCTACCACATCTGTAAATGTTTTTTTGGAACAGGTCAAATGTAGAACCTTCTAATCCTAAGAACTCACTTTCTTCTTGGGATTATAAGATTCTATCCGACAGTTAACTCATTTCTTTGTAAAACATGAAATGAATGTCATGACACATTGCCTATGTATCAGAAAATAACATCACGTTTTTCTAATGACATTTTGATTATTTCGTTTTTATGGCATTTCTTGTTGGACAAATGGACAAATCATCATTTTCTTATTAAAAAAACATTGCAAATTAGGTGTAAAAGGTCATTGCTAAATATTTAGTCCAGTGTAGAGGTCAGTTTTAAGTAGGAGAGCTTTCCTTTAGGTCAGACAGCACTCACGTCCTGTAATAATCTGCTCCAGCTAATAAGTGTAGCAGGTCAGTATAAAAGCAGTACTGTATTAGTCTTGATGCATGCTCAATAATCCGGGTAAGAAAATCCCAGAGGTTGAATCTGTTCATCTGGACATTAGGTTTTGTGGGAGAAATGTTTCGTCACTCATCTAAGTGACTTCTTCAGTCTCAACTAGTTGGAAACTTCCCCAATCTTATATACAGCACTTTTGCATAATGCCCTTAACTCGGACCAGGTGTGTTTGCTTCTGGAGCGGTGTCGTCAATCCACCTATTTCACATACAGAGAGCAGTACTATAGGCAGAAACATGGGTGCCCCATGGGGTCCCCAGTTTCACCTATCATGGCCAACCTGTATATGGAAGAAGTCGAAAAGAAGGCACTAATATCCTATTCAGGAACACCACCCAGCCATTGGTTCAGATATGTGGATGACACCTGGGTTAAAAATTAAATCTCAGGAAGTACCACATTTCACAGACCACATCAACTCAGTGGACAAACACATTAAGTTCACCAGGGAGGATGTGAAGAACAGCAGGTTAGCCTTCATGGATTGTGAGGTTGTGATTGGAGATGGGGGACGATTGAAAGTCGATGTTTACCGTAATCCAACACATATGGATCAGTACTTAAGGTTTGACTCTCATCATCCATTGGAGCACATACTAGGAGTCGTCAGGACACTGTACCACTTAGCAGACAGCGTCCCCACATTAAGCAGGCCCTGGGCAAATGTGGTTATCCAAACTGGGCCTTTGTCAAAGCAGGTAAGACGTCCAAACAGTGCTCCAGCAGATCGACGAGAGGAGAGCAACAACCGCAGTCTAAGCGTAAACCAGTGGTGATTCCATGTGTCAGGAACATCGGAACAATTGAGACGTATATTTGCCAAACACCACGTCTCAGTGGCATTCAAACCCCAAAACATGCTACGCCAGAAACTGGTCCACCCCAAGGATCGGGTCCCCCAGCACAAACAGAGTAATGTAGTGTACGCTGTTAAGTACCGGGAGGATTGGCAGGAATTGTACATCGGGGAAACCAAACAGCCACTGGCGAAACGGATGGCACAACATAGAAGAGCTACCTCATCAGGTCAGGACTGCGGTGTACACCCACCTACAGGCCAGTGGCCACTCTTTCAAGGATGAAGACGAGCAGATCCTTGATAGGGAGGAACGATGGTTTGAACGCGGAGTAAAAGCAGCCATTTTTGTAAAAAGGGAACGTCCATCCCTGAACCGAGGAGGGGGCCTCAGAGTACACCTCTCACCATCTTACAACGAAGCCATCGCAGCCCTTCCCCAATCCTGTGTGAATGGCACACGTGGCCATTGTTGTTAATGGATATGTCAATCTGCGTATTAAACTGATCACCGGTCCCATTGTTATGTAATGGTGCTGGTACCAGTCGTTATGCAAAGGTGCTGTGTATAAGATTGGGGAAGTTTTCCAACTGCTGAAACTGAAGAAGCCACTTAGATGAGTGACGAAACGTTTCTCCAACAAAACCTAATGTCCAGATGAACAGATTCAACTTCTGGGAGTACTGTATTAGGCTTGGTTTTAGAGAAGAAATGTTGACTCTAATGCACCAAAAGGTCTTATTTTGGAATAAGAATTAAAGAGTACTGAATTAAGGAAATCAATGTTGTAATTGTTGTAATTCAGACCACAGTTCAAATACAGTGGGGCAAAAAAGTATTTAGTCAGCCACTGATTGTGCAAGTTCTCAAAGATGAGAGACATGTTCATGTCTGGCCTGCCTGCCTTGTCCGCTAGCCGGGAGTGTCGAGTGGGCGGTCTGGCTGAACTGGGCTTCGGTCCCTCGTGATCTTGACTCGTGCATCCTTGCCTTAGAATAAGGGCAGAGATGGGGGTTTCATAGTCAAAGAGTCTTATGGTAATCAGAGACGTTGGGTTGCTGTCTTCTGCCGCTCGTGGGGTTGCCAATGTCTCATGTGATCCCCTCTTGGCTGTGTTTTCCTACCAGTTTCTCCTCTTTCTAGCTTTCTAGCTATGCTGCTATAGCTAATGCTGCCGGGGTCTCATGCTACACTTGGCATCAGTGATTGACATGGCATCAGTGACTGTTAATAAACACTGTGCTCTTAATCAATAACTAATTACATTTTCTGTTTTCTCTCCGAGCTGTGTTCCGGCAGTTCCGGCCCCACACATGATGTTCATCTGCTGGAGCTCCACTCAAGCTGCTTCCGTCATCAGCTCCAGCCCCATCATACCCGGGCCACTTAATGTCGATGTGCATACTTCACATTTTATTCGAACTTTGACTCCATGACTTTAGTTTTGCTCTTAGATTTATTAACCACGCCGCCCAAGGAGGTTGGGTCCCTTTTTGAGTCTTGGTCCTCCCAAGGTTTCTTCCTACAACTAGGGAGTTTTTCCTTGCCACTGTCGCCCTAGGCTTGCTCAATTTGGGATTGGACGTAGTTATTAGGAGATAATCTAAACTTGTAAAGTTGCTTTGAGACAATGCTCTATTGTAAAAAGCGCTATATAAATAATCTGACTTGACTTGACTTGACTTGAGAGAGGTCTGTCATTTTCCATCATAGGAACAACTCAACTATGAGAGACAAAATGAGAAAAAAAATTCAGAAATCACATTGTAGGATTTTTAAAGAATTCAATTGTAAATCATGGTGGAAAATAAGTATTTGGTCACCCACAAACAAGCATGATTTCTGGCTCTCACATACCTGTAACAACTTCTTTAAGAAGCTCTTCTGTCCTCCACTCGTTACCTGTATTAATGGCACCTGTTTTGACCTCGTTATCTGTAAAATAAAAGACACCTGTCCACAGCCTCAAACAGTCAGACTCCAAAACTCAACCATGGCCAAGACCAAAGAGCTGTCGAAGGACATCAGGAAGAAAATTGTAGACCTGCATCAGGCTGGGAAGAGTGAATCTTCAATAGGCAAGCAGGTTGGTGTGAATAAAATCAACTGTGGGAGCAATTGTAAGAAAATGGAGGACATACAAGACCACTGATAATCTCCCTTGATCTGGGGCTCCACGCAAGATCTCATCATGTGGGGTCAAAATGATCATGAGAACGGTGAGCAAAAATCCCAAAACTACACAGAGGGACCTGATGAATGACCGGCAGAGAGCTGGGACCAAAGTAACAAAGGCTACCATCAGTAACACACTACGCCGAGAGGGACTCAGATCCTACAGTGCGAGGCGTGTCCCCCTGCTCAAGCCAGTACATGTCCAGGCCCGTCTGAAGTTTGCCAGAGAGCATATGGATGATCCAGAAGAGGACTGGGAGAATATCATGTGGTCAAATGAAACCAAAATAAAACTTTGTGAAAAACTCAACTGGAGGAAGAATAACGCTGATTCGCATCCCAAGAACACCATACCTACTGTGAAGCATGGGGGTGGAAACATCATGCTTTGGGGCTGTTTTTCTGCAGAGGGGATGTATTGAGTTGGACCAAATTTATTGACCAAATACTTATTTTCCACCAAAATTTACAATTAAATTCTTTAAAAATCCTACAATGTGATTTCCTGGATTTTTTTTCTCATTTTGTCTCTCATAGTTGAAATGTAGCTATGATGAAAATGACAGACCTCTCTCATCTTTCTAAGTAGGAGAACTTGCACAATCAGTGGCTGACTAAATACTTTTTTGCCCCACTGTACACAGTAAAATATTTAATTATCTTTTGGGCTCAGTATTACAAAACTTAAGAAATAAGACGTTTGAAAGAACCATAAACATTTCATGTTATTCATTCACTCACTTTCTGCTCCGTTTAATCCTGAGTTAATACGGAGTTTAACCCGGAGTTTATTTGTGCCCTGTCTAGAGTTACTCCTGCTTCACGCCTTACGCCACCAGCTAGGCACTGGCTCTGGCACGTTTCATCTTAATTATTATATAAGACTTATTATTTTCTAACACCTATTTTTTTAATCAACATTATCGAATCATCTAAAAATAATGGACTTCACCAAGATTTTCTTCTCTGCTCATTGAGCATTGAGTGACATGGCAAAGAAGAAGGAACCTGATTGGTCCACTTGTGTATCTGAAGCACCCACTGGCTCTCTACTCCACATGTAGAACTGCAGATAGACTCCAAAATGCATAAAACTTAAAACACCTCGCGTAACGTTAAGGATTTGTATAAATGAATAACTAAATTTGGAAAAAATGTCAGATAGAACCTAGATTCCATGAGGAAGAGAATGATGTGCGTCAGCAGCCTCTTCCTGGTATCGGTGCTCTTATTACCAATACCGACACTGTGTGTAAGCGTTAGTATCGGCGCAACACTAATAAATATTATGTAACATATAGTTTCAACATCTCCAAAATGCTATTGTGAATACGGCGATCAGAACATCCCCATCCATGCCTTCACATCTCCTTTAATCAGCTGTGAGGATCTTATATTGAATACCATTCCAACAATGCACAACCCAAACCACTGTCCTACTCTCTCGATCTTTGACGTTATGATTTTTTATAAAAAAAAGTGTACATTATCATTTGTATACTGTAACATTTGTCACACTCTGTTCTACTAAGTGTAACTCACCATCAATTTGGAGTTCAGCATTCTGAACTAAATACCAATGGTAAGATCTGTCTTTGTCTGTCATTAACATCTTGCATTTGTAGATTCCTGCATCAGTAGCTCTGATGTTCTTCAGCACCAAGGAGCAGTTCCCCTTAAGCAGCTCATCCCCAGGAACATCCACACGACCCTCATATCCCTCACCCTGATGAAACTCCTCACCGTGTCTCTCAAACACATCCACAGATCCAATGTGCCATACAACATGTGGTATTTGACTGGGATCAGTTGTGAAAGTACAGCGTAAGAGAACTGTGGAATTCAGCCGAGCAGATACAGAGATAACAGAGTCTGCAGAGAGGAAACCTGTAAGGACACATTAACATCTAGATTAATTTAGGAACTCTTAAGCCATGTCCTTATGATAAGAGAACTATAAATCTGTTTACAGAAACTGGTGACTCACTGATCCAGGTGGAAATCCACAGGACACAAGGAGAGAGAAGGAGGGTCATGATGTTGACTGTCATCTCTACAGGAATATGCAGATCATCTAAAACAGAAAAGATGAACACAGACATGTTTAAAATCAAGCTTGGGACCAATTTTCAATAAAATCTCTTAGTGTCTCTTTGGTAGAAACGACAACATGTGTTTTTAATAACTGCCTTGCAGTCTTTGACACTTGCAGTGGGGCAAAAATGTATTTAGTCAAAGACTGATTGTGCAAGTTCTCCTACTTAGAAAGATGAGAGAAGGAGGGACCTAATGAATGACCTGTAGAGAGCTGGGACCAAAGTAATAAAGGCTACCATCAGTAACACACTACACCGAGAGGGACTCAGATCCTGCAGTGCCAGGCGTGCCCCCTGCTTAAGCCAGTACATGTCCAGGCCCGTCTGAAGTTTGCCAGAGAGCATATGGATGATCCAGAAGAGGATTGGGAGAATATCATGTGGTCAGATGAACCCAAAATAGAACTTTTTGGTAAAAACTCAACTAGCCGTGTTTGGAGGAAGAAGAACATCCAAAGGACACCATATCTACTGTGAAGCATGGGGGTGGAAACATCATGCTTCGGGGCTGTTTTTCTGCAAAGGGGACAGGACAACTGATCCGTGGTAAGGGAAGAATGAACGTATGAATGTATCGTGAGATTTTAAGCCAAAACCTCCTTCCATCAGTGAGAGCATTGAAGATGGAACGTGGCTGGGGCTTCCAGCATGACAATGATCCCAAACACACCGCTCGGACAACGAAGGAGTCGCTCCCTAAAAAGCATGTCAAGGTCCTGGAGTGGCTCAGCCAGTCTCCAGACCTCAGCCCTATAGAAAATTTGCGGAGGGAGTTGAAAGTCCTTGTTGCCCCAAAACATCACTGCTCTAGACGAGATCTGCATGGAGGAATGGGCCAAAATACCAGCTATGGTGTGTGCCAACCTGGTGAAGACTTACAGGAAATGTTTGACCTCTGTCATTGCCAACAAAGGTTATGTTACAAGTCAAACCAAATTTATTGACCAAATACTTATTTTCCACCATAATTTACAATTAAATTCTTTAAAAATCCTGGATTTTTGTCTCATTTTGTCTCTCATAGTTTGTCTGTCTAAGTAGGAGAACTTGCACAATCAGTGGCTGACTAAATACTTTTTTGACCCCACTGTAAATACCCTACATTACGGTATTGCGCTGCTCACTACAAACTGATGCTGCATAAGCAGAGAGAAACAGACTAGCACTTTTAATGTTTTGATAGACTTTACCATTTTTTTTAGGAGTTTTGGTATAGAACCCACTTTTACTAAATATAAAAGTATGAAATATATTTTCATAATTGAACTAGTTTACTTACTTGCATTATTACATTAAAAACAATTTTGTATTTCAACAGCTTAACAATCACTGTGTAAAATGATTTTCAAATATAATGTTTCTCAGTAAAAAACCCAAATTGAGTCCTTTCAATTTAAAACGGTGTTTAAATGCCCATTTCATTCAGAGAAAGTTACCTATTTTCTGAAATTTCCCATAGTGCCAAAACCATTCCACTGCCACCCAAGACTGGTACTCCTTAGCTATCAGCAGTGCAAGTTTGGACAGATTCCACTGTAGCATTTCTTCATAAATCCAAATTAAACTCGTACTACCTGTAGGCGACTAAATAAACTCCTTACATATAGTATTGATGCATGCTCAATGATCCAGGTAAGAGAATCCAAGAAGTTGAATCTGTTCATCTGGACATAGATTTTGTTGGAGAAACGTTTCGTCACTCATCTAAGTGGCTTCTTCAGTCTCAGCAGTTGGAAAATTTCCCCAATCTTATATACAGCACCTTTGCATAACGACTGGTACCAGCACCATTGCATAACAATGGGACCGGTGATCAGTTTAATATGCAGATTGACATAACCATTAACGACAATGGCCACGTGTGCCATTCACACAGGATTGGGGAAGGGCTGCACTCCGTTGTAAGATGGTGAGAGGTGTACTCTGAGGCCCCCTCCTCGGTTCAGGGATGGACGTTCCCTTTTTACAAAAATGGCTTCTTTTACTCCGCGTTCAAACCATCGTTCCTCCCTATCAAGGATCTGCACGTCTTCATCCTTGAAAGAGTGTCCACTGGCCTGTAGGTGGGTGTAAACCGCAGAGTCCTGACCTGAGCTACCTCATTTTGCAGTGTCCAAAACAAATATATTTTTCTCCCTTCAAATATTTTGGGAATTGGATTGTTGACGATACCATTTCCAATATATTGCAACTGTAAAAAAAATATACTGGTTTTGGACAGGCATATTATACTGGTTTTAGACCAGTATACTAGGGAGGGACATGAGTATTTTGTCAAATATGCCTAAAAACTGTCTAAATTGCATTGTCCAAAAGAATTAAACTTTTTTTCCCTTGTAATATATAGGAAATATGATCACACATCCAATATTTTGCACTGGTAAAAATATACTGGTTTTGAACAGGCATATTATACATGTGTAGTATGTCATATGTGTTTGTTTGAAGAAATTTGCTAATATACTCATAAAATAAACTCTTCCCATTTCCAATATAATAAAGGCATGAAAAATATACAGGTTTTGGACAATGAAAAGTCATCCCATTTGCAGTGTATATTGGTCCCAATTGCAGTATTTTGAATACCTGAGTGGGGTACCATTAGCAGCATACAATAGTGAAGGCCCAAATGTTATTTTTCCACACTTCCCAGGGGTCTACATGCACGAAACACATATCACTGAAATTAAACATGAATTAATTCCACTGGAAATCGTGCTTTTTAATGTGTTTTTGACTAAATAAACATGTTTATTGGGAACTTAGGTGGACAATCTTGTTATCCATACATTCAGGGGGCTCCTAGATTATAATTCAATGAGTCCCGATGTCTGTGTTTGTCCTTTTATTCCCGCCAAGCCTCTCAGGCCTACGTTAGCACCCGAATGCTAATTATGCTCGTTTTTCATACTTCCCGGTGGTCTACACGCATAATACACATATCAATGGATTCGTCTCAATGAGTAGATGCTGTCTGACACTTGAGTAATTAACTCCAGCATCAGCAACTAACTCCGTGTGAAATCACAGAAAATCGCTCCGTTTTTTTTATTTTCAGCTACCAAATTAACATGTTTATTTGGCACTTGGGTGGTCCAACGAGTCCGAAATTTCAGCTACATTGTTGTCATAGGCTCTAGATAAACATAGTCAAATTTGGAACCATTCGGGCATTCCTAAGTATTTTTTATCAGGGTGACGATTCGAGCAAAATCCATGCAAACTTGAACCCTGGGCTTATGCCTTTCTCAGCGAAGGAAGAGAATTACTGAAAACCCTTAAAAATGTTCACAAGGGTCTAGAGCTTCCAGATTTTCACGCTTCTTCTAGAGATGTTGACAGCCCACATAGTTGAGTTTTGGACCAATCATGTGGTGTCCAATAGGGTATATAGATTTGAATGGATTTGAATCTGATTATTTCTAGATTTTCCATGCTCCTTCTAGAGCTCCTGAAGGCGAACATAGTTGAGTTTTGCTCACTTTGGACTTTTCCAAGTGGTGTCCAAAGAGTGTATATGGGATTTGGATAGAAATATATGGCTATTCGAATGGGTCTAAACTGCGTCTATTAATATCTGTTGGCTTCTAGATTTGTCATGTTGCTTCTAGAGCTCCTGAAGGCTAACGTAGTAGAATTTTGGTCATTTTGTACTTTTCCCGCTGATGTCAAAAAAGTGTATATGGGATATGCATGGGAACATCTGGTTATTGGGATGAATCCAAACTGGGTCTGTCAAACCGTCATCCCAGTTGAAATACTGTATATTCTGAATCCAATTTGCAACATATTTAATAACACAGAATCTCAATGCAGTTGAAATGTATTGTTAATCCCACTTATGTTATATTGTATTCACACAGTCTCTCATCTCATTTGCAATGTATTATTAATTCCAATTGGAATATGTTATTAATCATAGAGGTGAGACATCTAAGGGATGTCATCCAAATTGCTGTATATTGTACTACTTGGTCATATATTGCAATTGGAATGGTGGGTGCGGTAAATGAGACATCTAAGTGATGTCATCCCAATTGCAGTATACTGTACCACAGGGTCATATAATGCAATTGGAATGTGGGTGGGGCCACTGGAACATCTAAGGGAGGTCATCCCATTTGCAGTGTACTGTACCTCAGTCTCCTATATTGCAATTGGGATGTGGGCATGGCTCCAATTAACACCCAGCCTTTAAATAAGAGTCATCCCACTTCAGGTGTATTTGACACAACAAGAATATGTTGCAAATGGGATGGGGGCGTGGCTCAAATTAACACCCAGTCCTTAATTAATAGTCATCCCACTTCAGGTGTATTTGACACAGTTTAGAATATTTTGCAATTGGGATGGGGGCGTGGCTCAAATTAGCACCCAGTCCTTAATTAATAGTCATCCCACTTCAGGTGTATTTGACATAATAAGAATATATTGCAATTGGGAAGGCCAATATGTAAATGAGGGATGGGAACCAGAGCCAGAACATGCCGCATGGAACATGAGCACGCCTAGTGAGACCTAGAACCCTCATATTGACCGGGGTCACCAGTCTGGACTTGGTAATTTGTGAAGTTGCAGTTGCAACATACCCTACTGCTAAAATGGATCCGAATCTCGGATACAGTCCCATGTCCCATATAAAGTGACAATGGAAATCTATATGAATGGCCCATTGTCCAGAAACCATATAAGTGGACTTACTCCAAACATGTATTTCTGTGTCAAGTACTTTATTTATTTAATAATAAAATAAAGCACAACAAATACCAGTGTTGGTAATTAATCTAACTACTAATTTTAGTACTGGCCCATTGTTTATCTGTGATTACGTTAATATCTATGTAGACAGGCCATTTTGTGTACAGCGCTAAAAAGTGCCACTGCAATATTGGCTAATTTTAATTCCAAACTTTCATAAGGTCCGGCTGGGCAAAAAAAAAATCACACAGTGATTAAAAGTCTTTTAGTAAAGACATTTCCTTGAATTTAATATTTGTTGTAGCTTGATCTTTACACATCATCCATAACAATACATTCTTAGCATCTGTTTAAAAGCACCAAGATGTAAGCCACAATTCTATTACTCTTTTTACTAATAATTAACTCATTCAGTGGATAAAATGGATTACTTTTTTTGGTAATTGTTTTCCAAAAACAGGCTCATATGTTTCAACAGTGCTTGAAATGTGGCAAACAGAAAAAATATGGCATGTGTGCCAAAAATTTTGGCCTTGTGCTGGGTTGTGTCCGAATACTTTTGGACACATGCAGAGGCAAATCCCAATAATTTTGGCTGTGTGCGGGTCATCCCAGGTGATTGCTATGGTGTTGCTATGTGGTTGCTAGGTGGTTACTAGGTGGTTGCTATGGTACCCCAGGTGGTTGCTTTGGTGTTGCTAGGTGGTTGCTAAGGTATCTCTGGTGTATAGGACCACGTCCCAATACTTTTGGCCATGTGGGGCATGTCCTAATACTTTTGGCCGTGTGCGGGGGCGTGTCCTAATACTTTTGGCCATGTGCGGGGGCTTGTCCTAATACTTTTATATGTTTAAGTATGAGCAGATGTAATAACAGGTCACCAAGGCTCACTGGGTGCTCTGTGATGACATCATCGATTTCAGTTACAGTTTGGAATTTTGTCAGTTAGGATTTGAATCTGAACATTCCATCAATGCATTTCTATGGGAGATTTTTAACGTTAAACATAAATCTATTAAACATATCGGATCAACTCCAAAAGACAAAGCACATAGCATTGAAGCGTGTCTGTACGGTAAACGGTTCGAGCTGTGTTAATCACAGAAATGTGTGGAAGAGTAAGAACTGACAAGAATTCTAAGAAGTATGAAAGATAATATGCAGTGCTTTTCCAACAATGTATAATCATCATGTTCTACTTTTGAAGTTTAAAGATTAAGAAAGTGTCTATTTTAACACAAAGTCTTGACAGAACTTAAAAAATGAAATCCCACCTCAGTTCAGTTAATTATAAAAAAAGTTTTCTACAAACAGTTCATATAATTTCAATAACACCAAAGTCTTAAAACTTAACAGCCTTGTTTTGC
Organism: Ancistrus triradiatus; assembly: GCA_025084515.1. Lineage (NCBI taxonomy): Eukaryota > Metazoa > Chordata > Actinopteri > Siluriformes > Loricariidae > Ancistrus > Ancistrus triradiatus. The sequence goes on from JAJAGP010002563.1 coordinate 70,711, forward strand.
ACAGCAGGGATTATTTCAAGATGCATCATAACAGGTAGGGTAAAACAGACTGGGTCCATGTCAAGTGGACGGCCGGGAAAATTGATCATACAAAGCAGACGAATGGAGCCAGTTGTGGAGTTTTTGTAATGAAGGTAAATTTACATTTGTACTATGTTAATTTTCGAATTGGTTAATTATTAAATTAAAAGTGTATGGGGCAACAATGCCAATATAGCAAAATAGTAGCAAACCTAACAGCTGAAACAGGATGATGGTGAAAACTCTTTATGTAATTTGAACATGTTTAAGCAAATAATTTTGTGTATATACAGTTGTGTGAAACGTTTGGTGCCCCTAGTTAAATTGCTTGTTTGATTTTCTAAGTGAAAATAACTGAGACATATCCTCTACAAAGACCTGACTTTGACATTTATTTACTGAACCTAACATATTTGAAAAGATAATGGCCTAGCTATGGTTTTTCCATACATGTTAACCCCAGTAAATATAGATAAATATAGACTCAAAAACTGCCTTATTTCTGTTTTTTTTTTTCTATAAAGCAGGTGCAAGAATCTCCTGGAGTTTCCTGGAGTCCTGGAGACCACACTCCTTCACAGTTTGTTGATTTTTCAACCACAACATATTTGATTGATTTGTACCTTTATGAGACCATGTCTTTCAACTAGTTTCAGTTCTGGTATGTCTGATTACATATTCTGGACATTTTAAGATTTGAAGTTAGAGTTGAAGTGTAACTATTTGTGTTTACTTGTTGTGAAATCCTGAAAGAGTGTTGGTTTATTCACTGAGGGAACTTTAATCTAATTTTTTATTTGTATTTTCTTTTCTTTGCTGTTATTTCTTACAATCTAAATTTACATTGCCTCAGAGTTGCAGGTCACTGACCATAGGCACTGTTTATTCACAACAGACACTGTACCCTGATAAGCAAGGTGCTGGGTGAACAGGGTCCTGAGAGTTTTCCCAGAAATATCAAGGAAATTAACAGGAGAAACATCTTCTTTGTGCATGTGTTCTTCATTCTCCTGACTTTTCACCTTTTTGTGAAACATTGAAACATTCCAAAAAATTCACCAGTTGATAGGACAAGCCTGCAAAAAAGGATTCCCTTGTGGAAAATGAGGCATATGATTCTGTCCAGTATACTCTATGTTGATGCTATATGCTATATTGTGACCCTATGGTGGCAGTGCCTGCACAGACATTCATAATAACATAGCATTAACATTATTTAGCAATGAACAAAATATCTGGATAATTGATCGTTTGTTTTAGATTTGTTTATAATCTATTTTTCACCAGATGTTTATTTTTATGTTATAGAATCTGTTTAAAATACATTTACCATTTTTCCTACTTTCTGTGCCTTCTATGAAGACAATTTACTTTTGTTTAGTTTTTATGTCATAGAATCTGTTTAAAATACATTTAGCATGTTTCCCACTTTATATACATGGACAAAATAGTTGGTACCCCTCAGTTACTAAAAGAAAAACCCACAATGGTAACAGAAATCACTTTAATCTGACAAAAGTAATAATAAATACAAAGTCTATGAAAATGAACAAATGAAAGTCAGACATTGCTTTTCAACCATGCTTCAACAGAATTGTTTAAAAAAATAAACTCATGAAACAGGCCTGGACAGAGATGATGGTGCCATTAACTTAATATTTTGTTGCACAACCTTTTGAGGCAGTCACTGCAATCAAACGATTCCTGTATCTGTCCGTGAGACTTCTGCACCTCTTAGCAGGAATTCTGGCCCACTCCTCATGAGCAAACTGCTCCAGCTGTCTCAGGTTTGAAGGGGGCCTTTTCCAGATGGCATGTTCCAGTTCCTTCCAAAGATGCTCAATAGGATTTAGGTCAGGGCTCATAGAAGGCCACTTCAGAATAGTCCAGTGTTTCCTCTTAGCCATTCTTGGGTGTTTTTAGATGTGTGTTTTGGGTCATTATCCTGTTGCCAGACCCATGACCTGCGACTGAGACCAAGCTTTCTGACACTGGGCAGCACATTTCTCTCTAGAATTCCTTGATAGTCTTGAGATTCATTGTACCCTGCACAGATTCCAGACGCCCTGTGCCAGATGCAGCAAAGCAGCCCCAGAACATAACAGAGCCTCCTCCATGTTCCACAGTAGGGACAGTGTTCTTTTCTTGATCTGCTTCATTTTTCTGTCTGTGAACATAGAGCTGATGTGCCTTTCCAAAAAGTTCCATTTTTGTCTCATCTGTCCATAGGACATTCTCCCAGAAGCTTTGTGGCTTGTCAACATGTAGTTTGGCAAATTCCAGTCTGGCTTTTTGATGTTTTGTTTTCAACAATGGTGTCCTCCTTGGTCGTCTCCCATTAAGTCCACTTTGGCTCAAACACCGACGGATGGTGCGATCTGACACTGATGTTCCTTCAGCTTGAAGTTCACCTTTAATCTCTTTAGAAGTTTCTCTTGGCTCTTTTGTTATCATTCGTATTCTCCGTCTCTTTGATTTGTCATCAGTTTTCCTCCTGCTCCACATCCAGGGAGGTTGGCTACAGTCCCATGGGTCTTACATTTCTGAATAATATATGCAACTGTAGTTACAGGAACACCAAGCTGCTTGGAGATGGTCTTATAACCTTTACCTTTAACATGCTTGTCTATAATTTTCTTTCTAATGTCCTGAGACAGCTCTTTCCTTTGCTTCCTCTGGTCCATGGTGAGTGTGGTACACACCTTCTCACCAAACAGCACAGTGACTACCTGAAGCCCTATATATAGGCCACTGACTGATTACAGGATTGTAGACACCTGTGATGCTAATTAGTGAGCACACCCTGATTTAACATGTCCGTTTGGTCACATTTTTCAGGGGTACCATCATATATATTTAAATAATATTTAAATAATACATAAAATAAAATTTAAATAATATTTTTAAATAATTCAGTTGAAGCATGGTTGAAAAGCAATGTCTGACTTTCATTTGTTCATTTTCATAGACTTTGTATTTATTATTACTTTTGTCAGATTAAAGTGATTTCTGTTACCATTGTGGGTTTTTCTTTCATTATCTGAGGGGTACCAACAATTTGTCGATAAAGTGCTCAAAATACAAGTGGTCAGTATTTTAGCTACATTTTTTGGTATACAAATTGGAAGTCAGAATACATATACATGGATGAGGTAAGTTTTTTTCAAACCTGTATTAACACAGCATTTTATAAATGTAGGGCCGAATTACAGTTCTATAGCTGAAGTATCAAAGTGTGCATTAATTGATGCTCCTTGTGGTTCACTATGGAGGTGGGTTTACCTTTTGTAGCTCCTGACAGGGTATTTTTAAGAAAACAAACTTTAATAGTTTAAAAATAGACAACAGTCACTCTAAAACAAAATAAATAAGTTTGAAATCTAAATTATAACTGTAGTATATCTATTTATTAGTGTGTTGCATAAGCAACTTAATATTGTTCTTCCAATTAATAGGGTGATTGTCTATAGAGGCAATCTAATGATAAGACTTTCGGATAACAATAGTGTGTGCCTTATTAGTATTATTAGTTAGTTATTAGTCTTATTACTAGCCTCATTAGTGTGTTGCATCAGCAACACAACACTGTTCTTCCAAATTATTATTAGTGTGTTGCGTTAGTAACAGTATTGTTCTTCCAATTATTATTATTATTATTATTATTATTATTATTATTATTATTATTATTAAACAGTGCTTCAAAAGCATTGCACTGAGGTTTGAGCATTGCACAAGTTCAGATTCAAATCCTAACCGACAAATTTCAAACTCTAACTCTAATCGATGATGTCATCACAGAGAACTCAGTGAGACTCAGTGACCTGTTATTACATCTCCTGATACACAAACATACTAAAGTATTCAGGCACACCCCCACACATGGCCAAAAGTATTAGGACATGCCCCAGTATGCGGCCAAAAGTATTGGGACACCATAGCAACTACCTAACAACACCTTAGCAACCACCTATGATACCATAGTAACCACCTAGCAACACCATAGCAACCACCTGGGACACCATAGCAACTGCCTAGCAACCACCTAGCAACACCGTAGCAACCACTTGGGATAACTTAGCAACCACCTAGCAACACCATAACAATGACCTGGGATAACATAGCAACCACCTAACAAAGCCATAGCAACCGTATTGGACACCATACCAATGCCCTAGAAACCACCTAGCAACACCTTAGCAACTACCTAGGATACCTCAGCAACCACCTAGCAACCACATAACAGCCACATGGGACACCATAGCAACTGCCTAGCAACCACCTAGCAACACTATTCTTTGCCACATTTCAAGCACTGTTGTAGGTCCTTCAGGAAATGCAGATCTAGTTATTAGTGTGATTGCCTCTATTGTTATCCGAAAGTCTTATTTTTCTTCTTATTATTTTTCTTTTACTTATTAGTGTGATTGCCTATTGCCTTCTTATTATTATTATTAGTGTGATTGCCTATATAGGCAATCACACTATTGTTATCCGAAAGTCTTATTTTTCTTCTTCTTCTTCTTCTTATTATTATTATTCCATGTTTTTGGCAAGCTTTCAACTGCCGCAGCTTTCATGAAATGAATGGGATGAATGGGAAATGAATGGGTCAAAAGTTAATGAATCATAACTCAGTCAGTTTTTGACATACGGCTACCAAACTCAGCAAGCTTGATCCCGGGTGCAATCTGAAGTGACATGTGATGCCCATGGCAGGCCAATGACCTTAACTCAGTCAGTTTTCGAAATTCAGTAGTCTTGGTCCCGGGTGCAATCTGAAGTGACATGTGATGCCCATGGCAGGCCAATGACCTTAACTCAGTCAGTTTTCGAAATTCAGTAGTCTTGGTCCCGGGTGCAATCTGAGGTGACATCTGATGCCATGGGACCCCTGAGGGCCGTGGCTGGGCACTGGGGCCCCTGGCAGTGCATTGACTGTAACCCATTCACTTTTTAACATATGTCCACGAAATTTGTCAGGCTTGGTACCGGGTGAACTCTGAAGTGACATGTGATGACAGAGGGTTCTGAGATGGCACTGTATGTAATTCAGTAAATTTTTGACTACACCCACAAAACTAACATTAAAACCATTAAATAATTCATGTAAAATTGATTTAACAAAAACAATTGAAAATCTAGTGGGTATGCATGATTACTGCCCCATATCTGAGCTATACACAGTGGGTTTTAGTGCTGTATGTATTGTGGCTGAAATGCTATTAACATTACAACAATTAAAAATTTTATATAAAATTGATTTTACATAAAACTGAAAATCCAGTGGGTGTGCATGATTACTGCCCCCTAGCTGTGCTATACACAGTGGTTTTTAGTGCTGCATGTCATGTGGCTGAAATGCTATTAAAATTAAAACACTTCAAATATTAATATAAAATTAATTTTACATAAAAATCAAAATTCAGTGGGTGTGCATGGTTACTGCCACCTAGCTGTGCTATACACAGTGGCTTTTAGTGCTGCATGCCATGTGGCTGAAATGCTATTAACATTAAAACACTTCAAATATTAATATAAAATTAATTTTACATAAAAATCAAAATTCAGTGGGTGTGCATGGTTACTGCCACCTAGCTGTGCTATGCACAGTGGTTTTTTTAGTGCTGTATGTCATGTGGCTGAAATACTATTAAAATTAAAATAATTAATTAATAATAATCAATTAATATAAAATTGATTTTACATAAAATTGAAAATCCAGTAGGTGTGCATGATTACTGCCACCTAACCACCTATACCCAGTGGTTTTGTATGTAATGTGGCTGAAATACTATTAAAATTAAAATAATTAAAGAATAATATTTTATATTGCACCGGAAATATTAAGGCTGTATCATTACTGCTGCCCAGATGCACTGTACACAGCTGAATTTTATGCTGTGTGTAATATGGCTCTATTGCTATTGAAATTCCAGTAATTAATAATTAAATAAAATACATACTGTATTAACATAGATCCAAAATCAATAAGCTGTGTGCCATTACTGCCCCCTAGGGGATGTGTATAGACAGCTACTCACGGTTTTCCTGTACAGGTCCGTATAGTAATGTGAACGGGGGAAAATTAAAAATTTAAATACACAGAAACAATTTCGGAGACAACAAATTAGTGTGCATAGTTGTTGGCGTCGTGTAAAAACGTATGCATTTTATCCTGATTGTAAATGTGCTCTGGGTTTTTCGCTATTAACATAAAAAGACGGGGACGTAAAATGTCATTAAAACCGCAAAAGAAGTTTCATTCTCTGTGATCGTACTGTCCTGAATATGTAAGTGTTTACTGGCTACCATAATCCGTTCAAAAGTTATTAGAGCCGAAAAAACGGAATATCGAAAATGAAACTAACTTTACCGTGGTAGAGCAAAACAGCCAGAGACAAAACAGTCCTTACCTTACCAACAACGCTGAGCGAAAACACAGTACAACCAACAGATGACAGTTCATAGACTGGAGGACAGTCAGGAAGGGATATAAACAATCGTTAACACTTGTAGAAACACAACAAATTAAGAGCTTGTTTGGTGAAATAAATATTCCGTTCAAACGTCTCTGAGAGATACCAACTAAGCGCTGACATGGAAAGTGGACAATCCCTTTGCTTATTTTGACGGAACACGTGATGTGGCAGCTGTTTCCGGCTCCAACCCCTCAGTCAGCTACCGAACAAGAAAACAACAATGGCGGAGCCAGTTAACCATTTCACGATAACCTCTTTCTTTTCTGAGACACCATCAAGGGTTTAAAAGGGTATAAATTCCTTCAACTCTAACAGGGTAGTTAGCGTAGCTGTGCTTCGAGGCGGTATTTTCAAGGGAAAGGTCCAGGCATCCATGAAAAAGAGGATTTACGAGGTAGATGGGAGTTTGAACTTAGCAGTAAGGTAGATAGCAAGATGACGTATAAAGATGACTACAAACAAAATCTTACAGGATTGTTATGAACTTGGACTAAACAAAGATTAAAAAACTAAATCTGTATCAAATAGGTTTTGGAAAGTTTGTAAGTCATGCTAGTTTAGATGCAATCTGCCACCACCTTACGAGCCCAGTAAGTATAGTTAGATTAATATAAACACAGCAATGGCAGTGTAGAAGTGTAATTTTATTACCCATTCTGTGTAATTTTAACAGTAATGATTTCATGACTTTCTTTAATGATAAGATAGAAAACATTAGGCATCAAACTCGATGCTCATCACATCACCAAACTATTCAGCCACCTTCCAGATGCAGCACTAGTGAAAACATCTGTTAAATTAGCTGTAAATCAAGATTAGAATCTTTTACTCCAATTACTAATACTGAACTATCCGCACTGATCAGCTCGTCTAAGTCATCAACATGTTTGTTAGATCCAATTCCTACACGTCTACTCAAACAAGTATTACCTAGTGTTATAGAGCTAGCGTTAGTTACTTTAAATTCATCCCTTACCTTTGGTTATGTGCCCAAATCCTTTAAGTCTGCCGTTATCAAACCACTGATTAAAAAAGCCAATCTTGACCCTTGTGTGATATCTAATTATAGACCCAATTTCAAAATCTACCATTTCTGTCCAAAATCTTAGAAAAAGTCATCTATCAGCAGCTCTGCAAGTTACCTCCAAAGGAAATGGTATTTATGAAAATTCCAGTCTGGCTTCAGGGCCCCATATCAGTACTGAAAACAGCATTAATTAGGGTACTAATGACTTTTAATGGTCCTCAGAGAAGGGATGTGTTTCATTTCTTGTTCTGTTATGAATTTAAAGTGCAGCATTTGAACACTATAGATCATGATGTTTTACCAAAACAGACTAGAAAATACTGTAGGTATTAAAGGGGTATCAGCAAACTTTTCTTGGTTTAAAATCCTACTTAACCGACCGGCCCGACCAGTTTGTTCAATATAATAATCTAAGGTCTAAGGCTCTCAAAAGTTAAGTATGGCGTGCCCTCAGGGGTCAGTGCTTGGCCGTCTTTTATTCTCTCTGTACATGCTACACTACTAGGCTCAGTTATTCGTAAAGATGGCATTAATTTCCCACTGCTATGCAGATTGATAACACAGCTGTACATATCAGCCAAACCTAATGACAGCCTTACAATCAACAAAATCGAGGACTGTGTAAAGGAAATAAAAGATTGGATGTAATTTAATTTTCTCTTACTTAACTCAGATAAAACTGAGGTTCTATTAGTGGGACCCAAGGCTATGAGAGACAGGTTAGCTACATCTATCCTAAATATAGATGGCTGTCCAGTATTGCCCAGTCCGTCTGTAAAAAACTTAGGTGTCACATTTGATTCAGATCTCTCCTTTGATGCGCACATTAGCAGCATCACTCGAATTGCTTTATTTCAATTACATAATATCGCTAAACTTAGAAATATCCTCTATTTTAATGATGCAGAGAAACTTGTTCATGCATTTATAACCTCAAGGTTTACTCAACCGCTTTACTTACATTTACAGCATTTAGCAGACGCCCTTATCCAGAGCGACTTACAATTGATACAATCTTACAATCCAAGCAATTGTGGGTTAAGGGTTGCTCAATTGTCTTGCTCAAGAACTCAACAGTGGCAACTTGGCAGAGGTGGGATTTGAACCCTGGACCTTTTGGTCCAGTACCTTAACCACTAGGCCACCACAGTCCCACAGGATGCTCTAGTAAATCTATAAATAAACTTCAGTTAGTTCAGAATGCAGCTGCCCGAGTGCCAACTCAAACTAGAAAATTTGATCATATCACTCCTGTTCTATCATCACTGCACTGGTTACCAGTCAAATTCCGCATTGATTACAAAATACGTCTTATAACATATAAAGCTCTACATGGCCTGGCCCCACATTATCTGACTCAACTTTTAGAGTTTTACAATCCAACTCGTCTACTTCGTTCACAGGGTGCAGGACTTCTTTTAGTTCCTAGAATTAAAAAAGTCACAGCATGGGGAAAGACTTTCTCATACATGGCCCCCCAACTATGGAATAAACTTCCCACTTTTGTTCGAGATTCAGACACTCTCCAAAGTTTTAAGTCTAGGCTAAAGACATACCTATTTACACAGGCTTTTGACTAGATTTAGACCGGGATGCATGGCTCGGGTCACTGGGGCCGGAGTCTGGAGTCATGTCTGGCCTGCCTGCCTTATCCTCTAGCCGGGAGTGTTGAGTGGGCGGTCTGGCTGAACTGAGATTCCGTCCTCGTGATCTTGACTCGTGCATCCTTGCCTTAGAATAAGGGCAGAGCTGGGGGCTCATAGTCAAAGAGTCTTATGGTGATCAGAGACGTTGGGTTGCCGATGTCTCATGTGATACATCGTGGATGTGTTACCTTCCAATTCCGGTTAATTCCTGTCCCACACGATGTTCATCCGCTTCAGCTTCACTTAAGCTGTTTCCGTCATCAGCTTCAGCCCAACAATACCCAGACCACCAGAGGGCAGTAACTCTCTCCCTACTCCGGTTATCTGGGGATGAAGTGCAGCCAAGGACTTTCCTGCTTAGACTCAGGAGTGACTCTTTGTATCGGACTACTTAATGCCGATGTGCATATTTTACATTTCATTTGAACTATGACTCCATGACTTATTAGTTTAGATAAATTGGTTTCATTCTTACATCTATCATCTACACCACCAAAGGAGGTTGGGTCCCTTTTTGAGTCTTGGTCCTCCCAAGGTTTCTTCCTCATAACACTTAGGGAGTTTTTCCTTGCCACTGTCACCCTAGGCTTGCTCAATTTGGGATTGGATGCAGATATTAGAAAATAATATAAAATTGTAAAGTGGCTTTGAGACAATGCTCCATTGTAAAAGGTGCTATATAAATAAATCTGACTTGATGTCAAAATGGGTGTGGTTAATTTAGAGATTCAGTCTCTCTCTCCATTTTGAACATCAGAGAAATTCTGCTGTTAGAAAAAGATTTTCTTAAGTAGAAGCATCTTAATTATTTATAGATTTTAGCCATTTTGTTGGGTATCAGCTCCTTGTTGATCCCATGTGTGAGCCTGACTTTGGGGTGTTTCGTTTTAAGGCTGTTCAAAAGGTTTACATTATCAAACTTGTCTTTGTATATGTTAGAAACGTGTTATCAGACACAAAATACAGAATTCTTAAAAATAAACACAGACTGATGAGATAAATGAATAAATCCATAATAAGTTAAAGACAGCAGATTTAATGAGACAGAACACATAACACTAATTAAATATTCACACCGTGGTCCCTCTATCATTAATACCGGACCAATAATCAAGATTTGATCCTCTGTAATGATCCATATACACAGTTCATGATCAGACTTCATTAAATCATCATCAGCTGGAGCTCAGACCCTGTTCCTCCTCCCTCCCCCTCCCTCTCTCTCCACCAGACCGCTGGTTAGAAGTTGGGTTTGTGTTTCTTCACTTCCACCATCAGGTGGTGCAGGTTGATGAGCTCGGATCGCACGGCCAGGCTGCGGAACGTCGGCTGGGACAAGATCTTATGGAAGCCGTGGTAGTACTGGATCAGCTGGGTCAGCGCCCCCTGGAGGACACACCCACACACGTGTTTAATAGTTATACTGTATGGCAGTGTTTCCCAAACTTTTTGGGCCAAGGCACATATTTCACATTAGAAAAATCACAAGGCACACCACCAAAGACAGTTAAGAGACTGTGGTGAGACTGGAGCTTCTGCTGAGACTATGGAGAGGCCGTAGAGAGACATAATGGACTGGTGAGACCTGTGAGTCTGTGGAGGGAACAGGGAGATTGTGGAGAGACTGGAGAGGCTGAGGACTGACTGTTGGGAGACTGTGGAGAGTCTCCTGAGAAGGTGGACAGACCTTTGAGACTTGAGAAGAGAATGGGGAGATTATAGAAAGGCTTATTGGAGAAGGATTATAGAAAAGAGCCTGTGGAGAGGCTGAAGTGACTGCTGTGAATCTGGAGGGACTGGGGGAGGAGTAAGACTGTGGAGAGAGTGGTGAGACTGGGAAGAGACTGAAGTGACTTTTGTGAGACTCGTGAGACACAGCTGACTGAGACTGGTGAAGCGGAAAGCCTGGAGTGATTGCAGAGTGACTGTGGTGAGTCTGTGGTTAGACTGCGGTGAGACAGCTGGTCAGGGTGCAGAGTTTGTACCTGGATGATGCTGGTGCCATTTTTGAAGTTGGTGAAGGAGCGCATGACGTCCTGACTCAGAGCCTCTACAGACTGCTTCCACGTACTGGAGAAACCTCGGACCAGCTGAGTGATACGAACTAAAGAGAGACCCAGAAATGAGAACATGCACCAAACAAGGTCCTGTGAAGTGGCTGTTACCATGGAAACTACACATACACAGGGCTTCGGTAGCTCTATCGCTAATGGTGAGAGATCCGAGTGCCTTTAAACAACGTGCATGAGGGTTCGAGACCTGGCTGTCCCTCAGACGCAGCCAGTGGCATCCGTGTGGTGCTCCAGCATGGCCAGAAGGTACCGCCGGGACTTGAACCCGGGTCACTTCAGTGGTTTATACTAGACTTAATTAAGGTTAAATGAGAGACGTTTAAATGAGTGACGATCACGTCTTACAACCTTCATCATTCTTCAGCTTATCCAGCTGCCCTTTCTCCATCAGCGCCTCGCTCTCCTTCACAAAGGTGATCATCCCACCAAATGGAGGAGCCAGGATCTCTTCGATGAACTCCTGACAGTGACACACACACACATAGACACACACCTTATAAGATCCTAATAACCATAAAACCTTCACAAATGCCCATCAGAACACAGACTCTATACCACTAAGGACATGTTTTATTGGTTTTCTAAATGAATAGACGTTACACATCTTTACATGGCTTTAAAACTCCATTTCCCAGAATCCCTCCATACTATGGGTACCTGTGTTCTGGCCAGGAGCAGCTGCTGGAATCCCTCCACCTCCTTACTGTCATCAGCAGCTCTCTCCTGCAACAGAGATGAAAACAACGCTGACCCAGGTTAAGCCAATTTAACAACAGAAATAAAAGTAGTACGAACTGTGCAGATGGTTAAATAAACTCTAAAACCAGCAAGCTGTATCATTTGGTGAGTTTAATATACAAGTAAGCATCACTGAACAACCATCCGATCAACGCCTGTTCACTTTAACGATGACGTCTTAATACTTATGATAAACCATTTCAAGTCAGATTATTTATTTTACAATCGAGCATTGTCTCAAATCAGCTTTACCATTTTAGATCATCTTCTAATATCTAAAGCCAATCCCAAACTGAGCAAGCCTGGGGCGACAGTGGCAAGGACAATCCTCCCTAAACATTACGAGGAAGAACCCTTGGGAGGACCAAGCCTCAAAAATGGACCCGACCTGCTTGGGTGGCATAGATGTTAGAATTAAACTAATTTATCTAGTCAAATAAGTCCATAGTCAAAGTTCAAATACAGAAACTAAATAGATATTAACATAAGTAATATATTGAATATATTAACGTAAAAAAAAAAAAAAAAAAAAAAAAATCGGCGGGAACATCATTGGCCTGCCCATACTAGGAAAAAAAAATCTGTACATAAACAGCCAATCAATGCTGGGCAGAGGCAGGAGATAGAGAGTTACGTATTATAAAGGAAAAAATAAATATGCACATATTAGTAGTTTCTGGTCGCAGTTGGATTTTTCATGGGATCTGGCAACCCTGGTGTATGTGTGTGTCAAGCCCTCGCTCCTGTTTGGACTAGACTGTTCTAATTTCAGGTGTTTAGAGACTTTTTGTGCGAGTTACTAGTGTTTGAGTTCACGAATTTCCACTACTACTGATATAACTACAGTGGGGCAAAAAAGTATTTAGTCAGCCACTGATTGTGCAAGTTCTCCTACTTAGAAAGATGAGAGAGGTCTGTAATTTTCATCAGAGCTACACTTCAACTATGAGAGACAAAATGAGAAAAAATAATTCAAATCCAAAGTACTGAGTTGAACTTTTGTGGGTGACCAAATACTTATTTTCCACCATGATTTACAATTAAATTCTTTTTTTTCCTCATTTTGTCTCTCATAGCTGAAGTGTACCTATGATGAAAATTACAGACCTCTCTCATCTTTCTAAGTAGGAGAACTTGCACAATCAGTGGCTGACTAAATACTTTTTTGCCCACTGTATATATGAATTACCTACAGTGACTGTGTGCAGGACTAAACTAATGCAGATATTCATTCATTTTTACATTCATTTATCCTCTTCTCTATTTTATTATACTTTTCATCATATTAAATTCTCCAAAATATGTTTAATTTTTATTATTATATTTTAAACGTGTTCTATCCATTAATACTTATTTAGTTTGAGTTTATTTTACTATTACAATAAACTTATTAATTAGACTTAGTAATTTCATTTAACTCTTACATATAACACCTATGCTGCCAAAGCCAACCCCAAACCCTCCCAGGGTTCTTCCTTATAATGTTTAGGGATTTTCCTTGCCACTGTCGCCCGAGGATTGCTCAATTTGGAAGATAATCTAAACTGGTAAAGCTACTTTGAGACGCTGAAAAGACTACAGAAATAAATCTGATTCTGATGCTGGCTTGTACCTGCTCTCCAGACGACCCTCTGATAGAATGACCTATAGGTGACTGGTCAGGTATGCACACTAAAACCCTGACTGTAGCCGTCAGCTCCACCATTACTAACTGACTGAGTTACTATAGCAACCACAGTGGTCTCACCATGAGGACCCCCAGCATCATGTCGTAGTTGTTGATGAGGAAGATGAGCTGATCTCGTCTGGAGGGGAATTCAGCCGCCATCTTCAGCACAAAGTTCTCCACCTCGATCTGAATCCCACACACACACACACACACACACACAACATATATCATCTGTTACATGGTCCACACACATCTCTCATTATTCACACGCAAACAAACCTAAGCAAACAGTCATCATGGGCTGTGTCCCAAACCTTGTGCTCCCCTGACTTCCTAACACTTACATTATTTAGCAGACGCCCTACATTGCGACCGATACGATCTCTAATCCAAGCAAAATGGGACTTGAACCCTTACCTGCTGAGTCAAGTCAAGTCAAGTCAGATTTATTTATATAGCGCTTTTTACAATGGAGCATTGTCTCAAAGCAACTTTACAAGTTTAGATTATCTCCTAATAACTACGTCCAATCCCAAATTGAGCAAGCCTAGGGCGACAGTGGCAAGGAAAAACTCCCTAGTTCTAGGAAGAAACCTTGGGAGGACCAAGACTCAAAAAGGGACCCAACCTCCTGGGCGGCGTAGATGATGAATCTAAGAGCGGAACTAAAGTCATGGAGTCATGGCGAATAAAATGTGAATTATTCCCCAGTGGAGGCTAAATCAGATTGAAACATCATGTGGGGGCCGGAACTGCCGGAACACAGCTCGGAGAGAAACCAGGAAAATGTAATTAGTTATTGATTAAGAGCACAGTGTTTATTAAACCAATCCACTGATGCCATGTCATCACTGATGCCAAGTGTAGCATGAGGGACCCCGGCAGCATTAGCTATAGCAGCCATACGCAGAAAGCTAAGAAAGAGGAGGAAAATGTCGGAAACACAAGCCAAGAGGGGACACATGAGGGACATTGGCAAACCCCACGAGCGGCAGAGACAGCAACCCAACGTCTCTGATCACCATAAGACTCTTTGACTATTGAACCCCCACTCTCCCTTATTCTAAAGGCAAGGATGCAGGAGTCAAGATCACGAGGACGAAGCCCAGTTAGCCAGACCGCCCACTCGGACAACTCCCGGCTAGCGGCCAAGGCAGGCAGGCAGACATACTCCAGGACTTCCGGGCCCCAGCAACCCAACACCAATGCATCCTGTGTTTAAATCTAGTCAAAAGCCTGCGTAAAAGTATTGTCTTTAGCCTAGACTTAAAATTTGGAGGGTGTCTGATTCTCGAACAAAAGTGGGAAGTTTATTTCAATAGTTGGGGGGCCATGGTATGAGAAAGCCTTTCCCCTGCGTGACTTTTTTAATTCTAGGACTAAAAGAAGTCCTGCACCTGCGAACGAAGTAGACGAGTTGGATTGTAAAACTCTAAGAGGTCACTCAGATATGTGGGGGCCAGGCCAGGGAGAGCTTTATAAGTTGACGAGAAAGAAGCGGATTTCGGGGGGCTAATAAAAATAGCGAGGAAGGGGCAAAGGTGTTGAAAAAGGGTGAGAGAGGGGAGCTGGTAGTATGGAGATCTAAGCAGGAGTGCCAAGGATAAAAAGGGGGATAGGGAGGAGGTAGCAAGCGGGACAGCGGAATGAGGCAACTAAATGAGTTTTATTATATTTACTAGAGCATCCAGTAAGTAAGGCATTACAGTAATCCAACCTTGAGGCTGAGCCACTGCTGCCCCCATAATAACAAGCTGTTCATGTAATAAAAAAATAGTTTTCCACCATATATCACTAGTTATTGATTACTATATATCGTGAGATTTAAGAGACAGCCCATGGAGGGATCAGGATATGCACACTTTCCACCTGCCACATTATTCACACCACAACCACCTCGGAACTGGTCGAACTCGGTTCTCGACCCATTCTGACTAGAAAATGTGTCTCGCTGCTTGTCGTTTGCTCGGCGCACTTGCTTAAACTTGAACGAGTCGAGATGTGCGACTCATTTCAGCTGAAACTCGATTCACAATTCAGTACTGAGTGATTCAGATTCTGCGCTGCGTTTATCGCGCTTTTCTTTATTTTACATCTAAAAAGTCGTCCTAAAAAGGTTAGAAATAAGAGCAAACCGAAAGGAAAACAGGAACTAAATCCTCCAGAACACAGACTGCAGTCAGTTCATCAATAGAGTAAGTGTTTTGCTTTTACTTTCAATCCATTAGACACTAAATGATATATGATTTTTCAACCCTTTATTATAAGATGAGCTTTGTGTTAATGATTTTGGGTAACTGTAGGTTAATGTAAGTGTTAATGTGGAATCGGCTCCTCTATGATACAGTACAGACTATATTAAACTCATCAGTTCATGATACATTTAGCTTACGATGGATTTGTTGAACATATCCCCATCATAAATCAGGGAGCTCCTGTACAATACAGCTCCATTAATGCTGATAATGCCTCATACAGGGGGATTTTCTGGGGATCTGGAACCCATCTTCAGTCGTACCTGTAACTGTCCCAGCAGTGCATTGGTCCTCTCATTAGGGAACGTCTGGTTTATGCTCACTATAGCAGAGGAGAACTCAGCATAGCGCCGAGTAATCTGGAGAGACACAGACACACACAGACACACACACACACACACACACACACACACACACACACAGTTATAAATCTTGTGTGAGGTTAACTGCATGGGTTTCAGAGCTTGCTCCAAGTGTGTGTTTGTGGTTTGGCACTTAGTTACACTAAATAAATGAAACAAAAATATTATACCTGGTCATTTATTTATTGAGGAAAATTATCCAATGTTATATATTACATTACATATATATGAGTGGTAAAAGCATGTGACCCTCTAGGATTAGCAGTTAATTTGAAGGTGAAATTAGAGTCAGGTGTTTTCAATCAATGGGACTCCACCAATCCACAGTCAGACAGATTGTGTACAAATGGAGGAAATTCAAGACCATTGTTACCCTCCCCAGGAGTGGTCGACCAACAAAGATCACTCCAAGAGCAAGGCGTGTAATAGTTGGTGAGGTCACAAAGAACCCCAGGGTAACTTCTAAGCAACTGAAGGCCTCTCTCACATTGGCTAATGTTAATGTTCATGCGTCCACCATCCGAAGAACACTGAACAAACAATGGTGTGCATGGCAGGGTTGCAAGGAGAAAGCCACTGCTCTCCAAAAAGAAACATTGCTGCTCGTCTGCAGTTTGCTACAGATCACGTGGATGAGCCAGAAGGCTACTGGAAGAATGTTTTGTGGACGGATGAGACCAAAATAGAACTTTTTGGTTTAAAGAAAAGCGTTATGTTTGGAGAAAGGAAAACACTGCATTCCAGCATAAGAACCTTATCCCATCTGTGAAACATGGTGGTGGTAGTATCATGATTCGGGCCTGTTTTGCTGCATCTGGGCAGGACGGCTTACCATCATTGATGGAACAATGAATTCTGAATGATATCAGAGAATTCTAAAGGAAAATGTCAGGACATCTGTCCATGAACTGAACCTCAAGAGAAGGTGGGTCATGCAGCAAGACAATGACCCTAAGCACACAAGCCGTTCTATCAAAGAATTTTTCAAGAGAAATAAAGTTCATGTTTTGGAATGGCCAAGTCAAAGTCCTGACCTTAATCCTTGTGATGTTGTGGAAGGACCTGAAGCGAGCAGTTGATGTGAGGAAACCCACCAACATCCCAGAGCTGAAGCTGTTCTGTATGGAGGAATGGGCTAAAAGTCCTCCAAGCCGGTGTGCAGGACTGATCAACAGTTACAGGAAACGTTTAGCTGCAGTTATTGCTGCACAGGGGGGTCACACCAGATACTGAAAGAAAATGGTCACATACTTTTGCCACTCACTAATATGTAATATTGGATCATTTTCCTCAGTAAATAAATGACCAAGTATAATATTTTTGTCTCATTTGATTACCTGGGTTCTCTTTATCTACTTTTAGGAGTTGTGTGAAAATCTGAAAATATTTATGCAGTGAAAACACTCCTAATCTGTGTGTGTATGTGTGTTTATATATACATAATGAGGTCTGGTATCCAGCACTCCCAGTTTCTGAGGGTCTGTATCCCGGATACTTTGAATGTTCATCTCCAGAATGAGCTCAAACCTCGGCCACAGCATCTCCAACACGGCTTCCCAGTACCTACACACACACACACACACACACACACGCACACACACACACACACCGAGTTATGTTAGGTGTTACAGCAAATAGTATCTACATAGAAGATGTTGAGTAGCTTTTAGTCAGTGTGAGTGTGAGGCTAAGGATCAGAGGTGTGTGTGTGTGTTACTTGTCGAGGGCGGGGATGTTCCTCTTGGCTGTAATAGCTTTGAAGCGCAGGATGATGTGGATACACAGGAACACGGCGATGCTGTCATAGCAGTCTGATACGTAGGTAGAGATGTTCTTCTACAAAGAGGTACTTTTATTTAATACAAACCTAAATTGAAGTTTTAAGAAGTAAAAGTACTTTATTATGAGCTTAATAACTGTTACACCTGTAGCTAATCACTGAGAAAATATCAAAGGACATGTACAGTGGTGTGAAAAAGTGTTGGCCTCCTTCCTGATTTCCTATTTTTTTGCAGAATTGTTGTAATTCAGCCACACTGGAGGGTTTTCCAGGACAAACTGCATTTTTCAGAGTTCCAAAGAGTTCAACTTTTGTCCTGTCAGTCCACAGAATGTTTTCCCAAAAGTCTTAGGGATCATCAAGATGTGTTCTAGAAAAATTGAGGCGAGCTTTAATGTTATTTTTGCTCAGCAGTGGTTTTCGTCTTGTAACTCTGCCATGCAGGCCATTTTTGCCCAGTCTCTTTCTTATGGTGGAGGCATGAACACTGACCTTAACTGAGCCAAGTGAGGCCTGTAATTTTGGTCGGCCGGCCACTCCTGGGAAGGTTCACCACTGTTCCATGTCTTCTCCATTTGTGGATAATGTCTCTCACTGTGGTTCGCTGGAGTCCCAAAGCTTTAGAAATGGCTTTATAACCCTTTCCAGACTGATAGATCTCAATTACTTTCTTTCTCAATTGCTCCTGAATGTCTTTGGATCTCGGCATGATGTGTAGCTTTTAAGGATCTTTTGGTGTACTTCACTTTGTCAAGCAGGTCCTATTTAAGTGATGTCCTGATTGAGAACAGGTGTGGCAATAATCAGGCCTGGGTGTGGCTAGAGACAGCGAACTCAGGTGTGATAAACCATAGTTATGTTTTAACAAGGGGGCAATTACTTTTTCCACACTGGGCCATGTAAGTTTGAATTTTTTTCTCCCTTAATAATAAACATCTTCATTTAAAAACTGCATTTTGTGTTTACTTGTGTTGTCTTTGACTAATATTTAAATTAGTTTGAACTTCCAAAACACTTAAGTGTGAGAAACATGCAAAAAATAGGAAATCAGGAAGGAGGCAAACACTTTTTCACACCACTGTATATTACAAACATAAAGAAAGATATTTAGGAAATGACTGTGTGTTTGTGTATATGTACATATATATTCTCATTGACAAAAAAATACCTCCATACTCAAACCCCACCATCATCTGTTCCCAAACAGAACCTGGATTCTAGGTTCTGGCCTCTGAGAGCCTTTTTATAGGGCACTGTTACGCCCTCTACACATACATACACACACATAATAACACAAATCATAAGACTGTAGATCCTTAACATGTGTTATTGTTAAAGCACTCTGGGGGTGTTTATCTCGTTAACTCTGGAGAATCTTCAGATCTATTCTTGCCTTAAATGCTGCATGAAATGTAGCCCTGAACACTCTCTACTTATTTTTGGTGACAATGCGCCCCCTGCTGGTTCAGTAAATTCCTTGACTGCAGCATTAACTGTAGACGGTTCATGCTTCAGACCCAGGGCCTCACTTATAAATGGTGCGTATGCAAAAAAAAAGGGTCTGAACTGTGCGTACGCGACATTTCCTGGTGTGTGTATGTACACACACTTTGGCTCCAGAATCCGCGGCGGGTTTTATAAGCAAGGCCCCGGGTCACACAGCTGCTCTGCTGTGCTGTACTGTGCTATAATCAGTGATGCGGGTGTGTGAGGGTGTGAGGGCGCATCGTACCAGGAACATGCTGAGGGTTTTGCCCATGACGCTATTGAACAGGTCCAGCGCTGAGTTGCCCACCACCATGAAGAAATCGGACAGGAAGAGGAACTCGCGACAGCCGTTATCCAGCAGGGCGTAGTGCTGACTGCGGAACAGCGTCTCGTACGGGTACTGCAACACACACACACATATAAAGGTACCACTGACTTACAGAGCGCAGCTCGCGGTGTGCGTGTGTGTGTGTGTGTGCGCACTCACCCTGCTGTCTCCACGCTGCACGGTGTGTGGGATCAGGATGGGTCCCTCCAGCTCGGCTGGGCTCAGCACCGCCCCCCTCTGGCCCAGAGTGAAAATGGTGTTCCTGCTCTTCAGAGAGGGCTTAGAGAAAAATCCTGCACTGGTGTTAAAGAAGGACATGATCAGGTTCTTTTATATACATACACACACACACACACACACACACACACACACACAGACAATGAGTGCAGTAAAGGATATCTTTCTTGGCCGTATCCTCCA
Source organism: Ancistrus triradiatus (assembly GCA_025084515.1). Classification (NCBI taxonomy): domain Eukaryota; kingdom Metazoa; phylum Chordata; class Actinopteri; order Siluriformes; family Loricariidae; genus Ancistrus; species Ancistrus triradiatus. The sequence continues at coordinate 90,996 of JAJAGP010002563.1, forward strand.
CCCCCATCAGATCATCCTTATCTGCTACATCTTCATACTACAGAGATCAGTCAGATTGCAGTGAGACCACATTAGGGTTTGTTCACAGCTTTATCATCATCAGTAATTAACACCAACAACAGCTTCACACTTTCTGCAGTTTTCTAAAACGTAAGCATTAGCATGTTTAACAGTACATCATAAGCCTGTTCCCAGAGGCTGCTGTGTTACGTCTAAATTTAGCAAAGGGCACTAGGGTGGTACTACAGTTCAGGTCCTGGCATCACGGGTTCAGGCGTCACAGATCTGAGGGATCGAACCCCAGAGCTGTAACCAATTACTAATTGAGTGGTTTTACTCTGTCTGCAGTTTTTGTTGTTTTTATATTTTTTATTGTTATTATATCTATTGTGGTTGTTATTAGATATCATTGTTATTATTTATTTATTTATATAGTTATTAATAACAAAATGATAATATTGTGGTTGTTCTTAGTTATTATTATTATTATTATTATTACTACTATTATTATGGTTATTATTATTATTATTATTATTATTATTATGGTTATTATTATTAGTATTAATATTATTATTGTAGTTATGATTATTATGATTATGATTATTATTATTGTGGTTATATTATTATTATTATGGTTATTATTATTGTTATTATTATTATTATTATTATTGTTATCATTATTGTTATGTTTATTACTATTATTATTATTATTATTATGATTATTATTATTATTGTTATTGTTGTTGTTATTATTATGACTATTATTGTGGTTATTATTATTATTATTATTATTATTGTGGTTATTATTATTGTGATTATTATTAATTATATTATTATTATTATTGTTATTATTATTGTGGTTATTATTATTGTGATGATAATTGTGGTGATGATAAATATTTACTTATTTACTAACATTATTAGTTATTACAATTTACTTATTTACTTTATTATCATTATCAATAATGCTAATATAATATTGTTGTTATTATTATTATTGTCATTACTTTTTACTTAAAATTTATTGTTGTTAGTATTATTTACTTATTGCTATTATATTATTATTATTATTACTATTATTAACAATAATCATATTTTATTAGTAGTAGTACTGGTATTACTTATTTATTTATTATTATTATTGTGATTAATGTTAATAATATTGTGGATGTTCTTAGATACCATCATTTATTTATTATCATTATTATTATTTTCTATTTTGATTATTACAGTTGTTGTTTGTTAGTTATATTATTATTAGTATTATTCATATTAGTTTTCATTAATAATAGTTATTAGTTAAAATGATTGTTTATTATATCAGTATTACTGTTGTAGTTAGTTATCATTATTAGCTGCTATTATCCATTATTACCATTATAAATAACTCATTATTACTGGTGTTGTTACTATTATTACTTAATACTATTATTAATGATTGTTTTTGACATTATGATTCTAAACTCTTATTGATATTATTATGATTATTTTAGTGCTAAACGATGGTTTATATTTCCCAGATGGATGAGGTAACCCCTAGGGATGTAGTGGCCCTAGATGTGCTAACTCACCTGCACTTTGAGCAGCCTGCTGCTGTAGGATTTGAAGTAGCTGTAGTAGATCTTACTCATGGTGTCCACGTACTCATCACGGATCTCCTTAGCTACCGTCCTCTCATTCGCCAGCAGGAACTGGTAGAAGAACCTGCAGGGTTAAACCTGCTGCTGTCATTAAACAGGTCAAAGGGGAGCGCTTTTGTCCTGAAGCAGCTTCACTACCAAACTATCTGCTGCTGGACCTGTGGAGGTGCAGCTCAGGGGGTCTTCAACATGAGCAGGTTACCACGGAAACCCAACAGCAGCTACACCTGGTCCTGCTTCAGACGATTAAATGAATGAGTGAATGAATAAATAAATGTTGTTGTGTTGATTTGTGTTAAAAGAGCTGCTTCACAGTCACTGCTGGATTCTGTTTGGGGTTTGACCAGGGTTCAAATCCCACTGCAGTGTAAGTGATCTTAGTGATAAGAGCGTCTGATCTAAAAGATATCCAGACCTCTAATGGTTAAACAGTGTGTGTGTGTGTGTGTGTGTGTGTGTACCTGTACTTGAGGAGTGTGTTCTGAGGGATTTGGTAGTTGGTCATAGGTTTCCTGAACGAATAAATCTTCTGAAGGATGAAGTCGCGGATCTTACTGACCGCCTGAACACACACAGAGACACACATTTAACATTATATTTAGTCATTTACACACACACACACACACACACACACACACACACACACACACACACACACACACAGTTTCACAGAGAAAGAGAAACACAAAGCGACACAGAGAAAGCACAGGCAGATAGAGACAGAAAAACAAAGAGAGACATGGGGAGACACAAAGAGACACAAAGAGAAAGAGACAAAAAGAGACAGAAGACAGTGAGAGAAAAAAAACAGAGACAGAGAAACAGGGAGAGACACAGAAAAACAGACACAGAGACAGAGACACGCCCCGAGGGAGAGACACAGAGACAGAGAAACAGACAGAGAGAAATAGGGAGACACAAAGAGAGACACACAGAGTAACGAGAGACAAACATGGACAGAGGAAGAAAGAGAGACACGAAGAAGACAGAGAGACAGAGACAGGGAAAGACAGAGAGAAACAGGGGGACAGAGAGACACAGAGAAACGAGACAGAGACAGGGAGACACATCAGCATAATGAATGACCCTGAGACAGAGACACAAACACCGTCTCCTGAGAGGTCTCGGTCAGGACGTTTCTAAAGTCGCCGGAGGCCATCTGTCTCTCTCACCTTGACCTTGAGCCGATCGACGATGTCCTGGATGTCGGAGCAGGCCAGCGTCTCTCTGAAACTCAGCTCCTTGGCAAAGTTGATCTTATTGTTGAGCTCGTGGAGCTGCTCGAGGAACTCCTGCTCTGTCACTGCGCTCTCCAAAATCACACTGCACCCAGAGAGAGAGACAGCGGGAGAGATGGAGAGAGAGAGAGAGAGAGAGACAGCAGACTAAATAATACTAATATAACCCAGTAAGCAGCGTGAGACACACAGGCCTCTGCTGCAGTGCTGAGGGATGATACCCATCAGTCTCCAGTGTCGTGCTGCACCGTGCCACCTGACCAGGCCAGGAGAGCCCGCATCAGGACGGGTGAGATCGTACCTGATCATGGCGCTGGGTACGAGCAGCTCATCCACCAGCTGGCTCAGGTGGCTTCGTACAGCCTGTCTGTTCTTCAGCCTCACGCTCATGCTGACCGACTGCTGCTGCAGCGTCTCAATCTCACTGCTGATGGAGGACAGGTCCGCCTGGAAGCTGCTCAGCATCCCCTCCATCCTCTACAGGGAGGCACACAGAGACAGAGAGAGGCTCTTCTAATGTTCTGCATAAACATGAGCTAAAGCTATACAACAGTCTGTGAGGTCACCAAAGAGGTCAGGGTAACTGCTAAGCAACTAAAGGCCTCTGTCACATTTTATTATATACTCTGCTTTATTTATTATATTTTCTGAATTTTAATTATTAGATTTTTCTGATATTATTATATATTTTTATTATAATATACATTTTAATCATTATATATTTCTCTTTTTTTGTTATATTCTCGATGTTATTAATTACATTTTTCAGTTTTATTATACCTATTTTAGTCATTATATTTTTCTGTGTTTCTATTCTCTATTTTATTTATTACATTTACTATTTTATTCTATACTCTTTTATTTATTGTATTTTTCTGTTTTATTCAATTCTCTATTTAATTTGTTATTTTATTCTGTTTTATTATACTCTCCTTTTGATTTACTTTTCATTACAGTCTCGATTTAATTTATTTTGTTTTATTTTATTCACCATTTTATTTATTACATTTTTCCATTTTATTATTTTCTCAATGCATTATATTTTTATTATTTACTTTTATTATATTTTCCTTTTCATTTATTTTTCTTGTTTAATTACAGTCTCTAATTGATTATACGTTTCTTTTATTGTATTCACCATTTATTACATTCCACATTTTATTATTTTCTCAATGTATAGTTTTATTCTGTACTTTTTATATTTCTGTTTTAATATATTTTCCATTTTATTTCTCTTGTTTTATTACAGTCTCTATTTTATTTAATACATTTTATCTGTTGTATTATATTCTCTACTCTATTTATTATATTTTATTATATGTTATGTTTTATTATTATTGTATTTACTAAATATTTCTATTTTACTATATAATCAATAAAAAAAGAAAATACAATAACCCAGAAAAATATAATCAATAAACAAAGAATATTTTTCTGTTTTGGTATATTCTCTACTTGATTATACATTTTGTTTTATCATTTTTCTCTATTTATTATAGAATTCTGTGTTATTAATTTCACCATTTTATTTATTATATTTTTCTGTTTTATTATAGTATCTATTTTATTTATTATATAATTATGTATAATCATATTCTCCATTTTTTATTATATTTTTCTGCTTTATCAAATCTATTTCTATTTAATATATTTATATAATTATATACTATAATTCTCACATATAAATTATAGGCTATAATTATAAATTATAGGCTGTAAGAACATTTGAGTCCCTGTTTAAGTTTTTGTTCTCCCAAGGGTTCTTCCTTTTAATGTTTAGGGAGAATGTCTTTGCCACTGTGACCCTAGGCTTGCTCAGTTGGGGCTGTGGATCTAGAGATTTATAAAGCTGCTCTGAGACAGGGCTCCGCTGCAAAGGCGCTGTAGCTGTGTGTGTGTTCTGAGTCATATGAACTCGCCTCCAGGATGGAGTCACAGGAGGTGATCTGGTTGTGCAGCGAGGCGATGTTCTGGCTCTCCTTTATATCTACAAACACTCCGGTTAAGAAACAATTCTTCTTATTCTGAAGCACATTCCTGCCATTATCCAACCTAGGACCTGAAGTGAAGGATACAGTCCTTGATAGAGGCTCGCTCGATGCGGTGGAGCTCGGCCTCCACCTGTTTGGAGTACTGCCGCAGATCCACGCCCTGGACAGCAACACAAACACAGCTTCAGGAAGAGGGACTCAGAACGAGGGGGGGGATGTATGAGGGGGATTTAGGTACCGTTTTCAGAGCCTCCTGGACCAGCTCATCCTCCAGATTGGCCTGAATGTGAACTGCAGAGACACAAGATTAGGTAAAGTGTATGGAAAGCATGGTTTGTGTGTGTGTGTGTGTGTGTGTGTGTGTGTGTGTGTGTGTGTGTGTGTGTGTCAAGTCAAGTCAAGTCAGATTTATTTATATAGCGCTTTTTTACAATGGAGCATTGTCTCAAAGCAACTTTACAAGTTTAGATTATCTCCTAATAACTACATCCAATCCCATACAAGTGTGGTGACTTACTGTCCACCTCGTCCAGAATGAACTCATCCGACGCCAGATCCAGATCAGCCAGATTCAGAGGAGGCACCATGTCAGGCTCCGGCTTCTGTGAGGACAGAATGGAAAGTCAGATCAGTCAGAGCTCTGGCAGAGGGAGGGGAGGCCGGTCGGGGCATCATCCCATGCCCACTCACACCTGTGCCCGGTGTTCTCCAGGGACAGATGCCAAAGTCAATGCCACCCAAGCACAAACACAAAAAGATCCACAAAAAGATGCTGCAAATACAACAATGACTTTGTCACTGCACCTCTTTGGCTCAGTCGTTTCAAAAATAAAACCGTTTTGTCCGTTGTCAATTCAAACACAAACACAAACGTTCAACGTTATTATTCACATAAAAACACTCGTATATGATCGCGATTCACAGCGCCGGACAGTTTTAGGCCTCAGGACGCGAAATGTCTAAGATTAAATCCATTAACGTGTCGTTATAAATCAAAATTAAAGGTAGTGAAATGAAACCGTCATTTAATATTAGCATAATAAGCCCGACAGCTAGCACAGCATTACGCTAACTGACAGTGTAACGAAAAATGCGTCAATAAAAAAAGCTTTAAATAATACAAATATGGTCTTTTCTGCTTTATATTTAAGTCGAAATGTTCCGACCTCGTCTTGTAAATAATCCATGGCGTTATCTGAGCTGCTGACAGCTGTGCTGCTATCTGTAGCATCCGCCATCGCGTCAAAAAACTACAAGTCCCACACTTTTAACTATCCGGTGGAAACTTGGACACCAAACTAAATTACTTCTAATATAATTCAGTAAACCCATAATTTATTATCATTTATATTATTGTTATTGCTATTGTTATTGTTATTTTAATCCACAAACTATATATATAATACTTCTAAAACATTCATCTCAATAAATTTTTTGCCTTTTTAAGACATTGCCTCCAGTGTTACAAACATAAATAAAATAAAAAATAATTAAATTATATTCACTAACCAACCCAACAATTCTATAGATTGTTTCTGGAAAATAAAACTACTAAAATAAAAAATAATCCCAACAAAGGCACATACCAAATATGTTAATAGAAGTATTCTGATAATATTTTTTACACATTTTTAAAAAGCTAATTAAATGTAACTTGCATAGATGTAATTTTGCCATGTAGCTAGAAATCCATAAAATATTTTATACATGTGTTTTATGTATAAGTAGAAACGTGTGGTGTTTGGAAAACTAAATTATAAATAAAACACGCTTCATGGATGTCAAGCTGCTCTAATACAAATTTACAAATACAAATTATAAATAATTAGTAAAAAGGAATAAAAACAGTAACTAGAAAAGCATATAAATGATATATTTATATTATTTTTGCTAGCACTAAGCAATTTTAGTTTCTACTGACATATATTAACATATAACTGGTGTGTATTGGTGCTTCTAAATAAAATGACAAATATTTACGAATTAACATAAAAGTTACAATTAATCTTTATCTCATATTTAACACATTTAACAAAGCATTTTAAACCGCTACACTATCCTGAGCCCTTTCAGTTTTCTACTTGGCTATGTTCCAAATTCCAAACGATGAAACTACATAGTGTGTCAAAGTAGTGCAGTACCGTCTGTATAGTAGCACACTACGTAGCACGGCAGCGTGTGGTTTAGCACGCAGCCCATCATCGAAGTTCCTGCTGAATCGTTGATAGTCTCGCGAGATTTGCTGCCCTCTCTCTTCGCGCGGAACCAGCTTCCAAGATGGTGAGTGTCTGATTTCGGCTTGAGAGGTGTAGCAGAAAATCGTCGAACATCGGCTTTATTAGGCTTCTTTTATCAATGCAGATTGCAGAGTCGATAAGTTAACGCGTTGTTTGTCCGGTGCGGGTGTGTATTTGTAGTGAAATAGTCGTTAAACTGTTCAAATATCGGCGTTAAACCCAATGGGGTCTGGATAGCGTTTTTACAGCGGGTTAGTTAGTTAAGAGATTTAAGAGCGAAGTGGCTGATTTAAACCTTTATAAGGATTTAATGCAGTTCTAAATGACGCGTCGTTTCATTAGCAGTCAGTAAATGCAGTCTAAAAAGCGTGTTTAACGCTTAATGTGGTTCAAATGCTCGTTAGCTTAGCATGCCGTATCATGTGTAACTGGTGTGGTACTATATTGTAATAAATCTGAATAATTAGATAATTTCAGTCTGAATTCTGATCCAAATCATCCTGCTTGCTGAATACAGGCTGCAAATTAGGATTCACATCCCGACTGAGGACGCTAGAAAGAGAGCAAAGTGCCTCATTTTGATCTGTCTGCATTTGGTTTAGTTTTAAAGTTGTAGTGAAACTAGTAGTCTGATGCCAACCGGTCCCATATCAGACCCTTTTTCTGTAAATTCCCCTCACTGTGCCAATTCAGTAATAAAATTTTAACAGGAAGATTCATAAGTATACATACAGCTACTTTTCAGTCTTAAACAAGGATTTATTTAAAGTACCCTTCAGTCTTCTTATCATATGTAGAACTGGGGCACTTAAGCTCTTGATGAGCTGTTCTGCCCGGCGACCGAGCTCTGATTGGTTGGCCTGATTTACATGCAGAAGTCAGAACAGCGTTTCGGACTCAGTGTGAAGGCCGGTGTTCTTTTTCAAAACCACACATGCGTTTGGTTTGTCTGTAAGAATCGGCCCGCTGTGCCACAGCAGGTCCCTTCCCGAGTGTCTCCGGGCCCTGACCCAGTAAATGAGGGTACAGTGTAAGGGGGGACGTCTGTACAGGATTGGTAGGAATCGGTTACTGAGCACCCCGATGTGCAGCAGATACTACAGCGATTATTTCTTTCTCTGCCGTGTAGTCTCTCGTCATTCCGGAGAAGTTCCAGCACATTCTTCGTGTTCTCAACACGAACATTGATGGTAGGAGGAAGATCGCCTTCGCCATCACCGCCATCAAGGTGAGATGAACGTCCTCACCACTGCTCCGTGTGTGTCCTTATAGCCCTTGTGTGGTGTGTTAAATCTTAACTGTGTGCGTTACAGGGTGTAGGTCGGAGATACGCCCATGTGGTCCTGAGGAAGGCCGACATCGACCTCAGCAAGAGAGCTGGAGAGCTGACCGAGGACGAGGTAGCTTTAGTGTTTAACCTGTCTGTGCTCGTTAGACCTTGTACATTTACAGCATTTAGCGACTTACAATGGGTACAGTCTTACAATGCAAGCAGTTGTGGGGTAAGGGTCTTGCTCAAGGACCTGGCAGTGGCAGCTTGGCAGAGGGGGGATTTGAACTCTGGTCCATAGTCCAGTACCTTAACTGCTAGGCTATGGTATTTGAAGGGCACTGTCTCATCATAGACAGTGTTATAGTTATGGGTGCATATCTCCTACTGACCCTGGCAATGGACTCCCCACCCCCTACAAGTATTTTATGAAACCACAACGTTACAGTTAGAGTTCAGTACAAATTTGGGATGTATTTGTTTGGTTTTTATTCGTACATTTTGTCAGTTATCATTTTCAAATGTAGCTTTTTATTGGGGATGCACATATTTGGCAACTGAAATTCAGCCAAAAATGGCAAAAAAGAGGCGTTTTTGGTGTTAAAAAGAGAGCGAGCAATTTATAGCGTGAAGCCAAGCGCTCTTTGTAAATGAATTCAATCATTTTTATTTTTAAACCTGCATTGTAATCCTGCCCTTTCATACGTATGTATGTGCAAACTATTTTAAAACAAACCTTTAGATTATTTTATGATGGATAGTTTTATGTTTAAACAACTTTTTTCCAGTAAGAAAGTCTTGCTTGAAATCCATTTAGGATATTTTAATTCCTGTGAGGGTGGAAAAAAGTGGCAAAAATGTATGAAAACCTGAAAACATTCAGGATTTGGCCTTCTGACTAATGTTTAAAAAAAAATTTGTCCGAAATAAAATGATTTTCATCTCATTTTCGTTGTTAAAAATAGGTCATTGATTATTTTTCATCCTAGTCTCTGATTTGTGAGATCCGGTGTATATTGATTGCTTTGCTCGACTATTTTGTAATGGATAATGCTTTGTTTTAAACAGGTTTTTTTGTAAAGAAAAAAATACATGTAGGTTATTTAACTCATGCGGTGCTGGGAGGAAAGTGGCCAAACTTGTGAAAACCTGCAAAAAAAAACGTATTCAGGATTAATTTTTCATGTCAGTGCATCCCTACTTTTTATTTTTCTTATCTTGTTTTTGTTGTTAAAAGTAGGTCATCCGTGTATATTTCTCATCCTGGTTTTTGTTAACGAACCGAGTTTGTGCCTGGTTTGTGAGATCCTGTATTGGTGGTGATTGTTATAACCCGTGGTGTTTGGCTGCAGGTTGAGAGGGTGGTGACGATCATGCAGAATCCTCGCCAGTACAAAATCCCCGACTGGTTCCTCAACAGGCAGAAGGACGTCAAGGACGGCAAATACAGCCAGGTAACCACATCATGCTCTGGGTCTCATCTCATCTCAGCCTGAACATGTGGAGCAGAAATGGGTCTGTGCTTTAGTTTTCTGTTATAGGTGTTTTTGTGCTTCTTTGAGAACGTCGTGTAGCTAAAAACCCTCGTCTGACTGAGAGGATGGTTAAAAGGGCTTAGGAAAGGTGCTTGTTGAAGGGATTTTTCCCCTCTGGCTTCAGGGTAGGTATTTCCTCAGTGTATAGGAACCCTGAGTGATGTAACTGCTGTGATTGGTCCAGGCCCGAGTGCCTGTGTTGAGCTCAAATGGCATTTTTAATTACAAGAAGTGCGGAACTGTGCAATAAATTACAAACTGTTTAAGCAAGCCAAGATAAACCTCGACACAGTTTAATTTGGTTGGATCAGTGATCCGATCCATGACTTTGCATGCTCTTGAGTCATTTATAGCATTTAGCAGACACCCTTGTCCAGAGCGACTTGGAAGCAATTGTAGGTTAAGGCTCTTGCTCAAGGACCCAGCAGTGGCAGCTTGGCAGAGGTGGGATTTGAACCCTGGACTTTCTGGTATCCTGCCTTTGAGTCTTCAAGTTGTTTGTTAGTGGTTTCGCTGTCTTTAATTCCATGGCACATTTACTTACGGGCTGCCAGACTCTGCGAGGACAAAAAAAAATAGTCAGTTTAAAAAAGAGGACACAAAAAGGCAAGTCTCTAGAAATATAGACCTGGCAACCATGGGGGAAGGCTTGTGCAGACTGAGAACACCGATTGCATTCTGGTGACTGGTATACATGCTGTGAGTAATCTGACTACTGGAGTAAAATCCCTCTCTCTATGGGATTTCCTAATCTGGTTTGTAGGTCGGAGTATGCTGTTTACATGCATACAGACTGTGTCCAGGCACTGGATAATCTGATTGTTGTTGCATTTCTGCAGTTTCTCAGGCTGTGCATGTGCACAGAGCGGCTAGTGGGGCAGACATGGTTGCCAGGTCGTCTTATTCTAGATTTGTGCTTCTTTTGGGCTTATTTACCTAAACAAGATGGGGGGATTCTATGGTGGGATCTGGCAACCCTTAAATTAAGTACAGCGTCTGCTAAATCGAACGCGTTGGAGACTCAAACGCAATATATGCTCAAGAAAATGAAGAATTTAAGTACAAAATGGCTGCTGCAGAATGTAATGCTCCAGTGTTTTGAGGCGTCTGAAATGTGAACATAACCAACAGCTAAAAAGCTTAGTAAGATTGTTACTGCATTATGACCAAATGTATTGAGTCATGGCTCAAACTTTGTAAACTCAGCCAGTAAATGCTATGATTTCAAGCTTATTGTATCTAATGTAAGGATCTGGGCTAATGGGCACCTGTCGAGTAGATGTGTTAGAGGTGGTATCGGCAGATACTTGAACATCAGGTATCGGGAGGAAACAAGTCGGTGCATCTTTAGCAATAATCGGTCTACCGCTACTCGTGATACTCAAACGTAAATTCTGTTTAAGGTTTGATTCTGAGCCGGTGTTGTGTTTCAGGTCCTGGCTAACGGTCTGGATAACAAGCTGAGAGAGGATCTGGAGAGACTGAAGAAGATCAGGGCTCACCGAGGGCTCAGACACTTCTGGGGGTGAGAGGGGGGACCTTTTGTTTTTAGGACGCAGTCTTTGAGGTTTTACTCTTAATACAGAAGCTGGTGTGTAGAGTTTTGGTTCGATACAAATGAGTAAATATATAAATGTTTATCAGCACGTTGCATCAACTGTCCAGAGTTAGAGTTCCACCTTTACCCGTGTTTGTCTTGTTTGGTTTGACATGGCTCTCTTAGATCGTATTTTTAGACCCTGTAAGATCCTATTCAAAGCTCATCCCATATGCATGAACAGTGTTTAGCTGAAGCAGAGGCCTTCATTCAGGGAGTTCATGGTCGTGACTCCTGTTAGGGTGTGGAAGTAATTTAGACTTCAGGAGCTAAACTGCCACTGAAGTTAGGTTAGAGAGGGTTTGTGGTTTAAGATAACTGGTATAAATGGTGTTTTTCCCCATGTTTTCACCCAGGTGATGCATTTCTGAGCCATTATAACTTCTTACTGTTATTAGGAAGATGGTGGGAAATGTGTACCATCAAGTATGTACACCAAATGTGTACCATCTCCCCCCGTATTTGTGATTAGGGGTGTAAGGATGCGTCTGAACATGATGCCGAAATGTACCACAGCAATTATTTGTTTACCTTAAATTTTAGTTATTTACAGATTTTAGGTATTTAAATTTGGTGAAATGGCACATTTTCTTGCAGTAGCATTATTGAAAAACTTAAATTTCTTTCAATTGCAGATTATTTTTGTTTATGTTTTTAGACATGTTTTGTTTTAATTCTTCAGAAATAAAAAGAAATGGTAGGCTACTTTGTAGGGCAATTAAAAATGAAAAAAGTAGGGAAAACTCTCTCTCCTGTAAGAGGAGGGGACTAAAGTTATACAAGCGTGCGTTGTTGTCACTTCATAAATAAAGTGTTATTAGATGTAGAAGGCCTATTCACACGGTCCGATTTTTGCGCCAAAGAAAGGATGATTTTTTTTAAATGTAGTGGAACCTTTAAGTGGTTATTTTGTGTTTTTTTTTGTTTTTAATTGTTCAAACTCCCTGTTCACTTTTTCTTTCTTTCTTTAATTTCCCTTCTCTTAATGTGTTTTACATTTCTCCGTGACTTTTCACACCTTCACCTTAAAAAACAGATTGAGGATGAGTGCAGGAAGCTCTAGTTTGTGTTTATGATCAGAATGCACTTGGATAAATAATCAAACACTTCCATCCAGTCCCTGTGAGCTTTATCACCATCGTTCTCCAGCCTTTCAGTTCTATTCCACCACAGCTTTTTCTTTTAATATCCGTGTTTTTAGAGGCAGCCTGTTGCTCATCCTATAAGCTCTTGATGAGGTGTTCTGCCCGGCGACCGAGCTCTGATTGGCCAGCCTGATTATAACCCATCCCAACAACACAGAAATTAGGACAGGCTCTGATTAGACATTTATGCAGTGTTGCAGTCCGTCAGTTTTTGACTCGGGTGTGAAGGGCAGCGTTTCTGTACCTTCTTTTTCTTTTTTTTGTCCGAAAAAGCTTGGTGTGCAGAGGCCTTAATCGTGAGAAAATTGAATAGTGAACTTTGTATTGTGAATTGAGTTGGGTATCGTTGCACCCCTGTTGGTGACCATATTTGGAATTTTTTTGGTTCTAACACGTCTTCAGGCCTTTTCACACAGAGTTCGATCTTTATGGACGGAAAAAACGCACGTATATTAACACCGGCCTTTACACCAAGAAGACATGGCAAAATCTCTGGACATTAACAGAAGGGAAATTAAAGAAAGCAAAATCAGGGAGAGTTCAGAGTGTTTAGGCAAAACACTTGGTGAACTTGGTGTTAAATTGCATATTTTTCTCATGTAAAGTTAGACCGTGGATAGACCTTTAAAGCTACATGGGTCTACTTTTATAGGATTAATAGGGAGTGTACAGGGTGATGTGTTGGAGATGGTCAATGCTGAACTGAGTGATTAGACACAGTTGGAACTGGCGTTTAAGGCCTCTAAACCGAAATTAAAGTAATGTCAGGTATTCTACAATGTCATGTGGGTGATAGTTTGATTCCCTGCTGCTGTTTTTGTTCCTGTCTGGTCTTTGCAAGCTTTAATACTAAGGTAGTAATTGGATAATGAGTACACTGTTAAAGGTGTATTAGGGTGATGTTGGTTTTTATACTCATTGCGCTCTCTTGTGTGTTCCAGTCTGCGTGTGCGTGGTCAGCACACCAAGACCACCGGACGTCGCGGTCGTACCGTTGGTGTGTCCAAGAAGAAGTAGACGTGTTGCTGTTCCCCCGCTCTCAATAAAGCTCCCGTTCAGAAAAACCTCTCGGTCTCTGCTGCTTTACTTACAGTCTGAGTTACTATATCATGCTCTTATTGCTAAATGTAGATGGAGATCCCAGTTAAATGAGATGTACTTAATTTCTTTATTGAGCTAATATGTATGTGAGCCTCCTCTTTGTGCAGCTGTAACTTAACGTTTCTGTAACTGTTGGGGGAATTTAGCCCATTCCTCTGTACAGAACAGCTTCAGCTCTGGGATGTTGGTGGGTTTCCTCACATTAGCTGCTCGCTTCAGGACCACAACATGTCCATTGGATTAAGGTCAGGACTTTGACTTGGCCATTCCAAAACATGAGCTTTATTCTTCTTTAACCATTCTTTGGTAGAATGGCTTGTTTGCTTAGGGTCGTTGTCTTGCTGCATGACCCACCTTCTCTTTAGATTCAGTTCATGGACAGATGTTCTGATATTTCCCTTTAGAATTCTCTGATATCATTCAGAATTCGTTGTTCCATCAATGATGGCAAGCTGTCCTGGTCCAGATGCAGCAAAACAGGCCCAAACCATGACACTACCACCACCATGTTTCACAGATGGGATAAGGTTCTTATGCTGGAATGCAGTGTTTTCTTTCTCCAAACATAACACTTTTCTTTTAAACCAAAAAGCTCTATTTTGGTCTCATCCGTCCACCAAACATTCTTCCAATAGCCTTCTGTCTCGTCCACGTGATCTTTAGCAAAAGACAAGCAGCAATCTTTTTGGAGAGCAGTGGCTTTCTCCTTGCAACCCTGCCATGCACACCATTGTTGTTCAGTGTTCTTCTGATTGGAGACTCATGAACATTAATATTAGCCAACGTGAGGGAGGCCTTCAGTTGCTTAGAAGTTACCCTGGGGTCCTTTGTGTCCTCACCAACAATTACACGCCTTGCTCTTGGAGTGATCTTTGTTGGTCGGCCACTCCTGGGGAGGGTAACAATGGTCTTGAAGTTCCTCCATTTGTACACAATCTGTCTGACTGTGGATTGGTGGTGGACTTTGACTTTTTTATTTTGCCATTCTTCTTGTAACAGTTTGTTGGTCATTATCTTGCTGCCTGATCCACATTCTCTTGAGATTCAGTTCAATGTGTTGCTATAATTCAGAATTCATCGTTCCATCAGTGATGGAGAGCCATTCTGAATCAGATGCAGCTAAACAGCAATCCATGGTCTGGGTACCTGCAGAAACTTGTCTTAGTTTTATGTTTAGGTTTTCATATTCATAGTCTAAAAATGTGTTGATGTCTGGAATTGTAGGAGGGGAGGCATTAAGTTCTATCTGGGGCAGAATGAATAAGCATGGTTGGTCAGCTTTTCAGACTTGTGTTACCGGAATTTTATATCCAACAACAACGAATGTTTTCGTGACATCCAATCCAAGTGTTTCTTTGTTAAATAGAGTGTGTACTCTGCTTGGTAGTTGGGGGGTGGTACAGCCTTACGTGGCTGTGATTCCCATTTTAAAATACAACTGCAAGCAAGCAATGCAGACTGAATGAGAAGTGGTAAGGGGACAAGTGTCGTGGCAGACTGAAACCATCCAGCAATGAGGCGTGATGTGAACTTCATACAAAACATGCTAACTTGGGACAATGGGTTTATAAAGCACTGATTCTCTCATGAAAAGCTCAAGCGCTATGCTGCTACTGCCAGTCTCGCTGTACGTACCAGAGAAGATTTGTCTACTGTGAACTATGTGTCAGACGGCATTCGGCACTTTTTCTCCACTAGCTTCGAGTTTGGTATAATAAGTCGACACCTCTCGCATAGTTTGAATGACGGCATTTCAAACAGTCTTTGGGAAAATGTTTCCCGATTCTGAAAGTGCAAAACATTCACCTGTGGAAGGGACGAGCTTACATTTTGCTGTTAGGACTCTCTCCGTACTTAAAAAAGAAGATAACTTCAAGAGTGAGTGAAGATTCGTTTGTCATGAAGTTCGGTGAGAGACTGAACAGGACCACTAAGAATAAACGTAGATTTGTCTGCAAGACATGATCAAAATTTGCACCCACATTTAGTACTGTTTCTTTGGTCACAGTTCAAGGTCATTTGATAGCAGATGTTTTATAGGAACATTTCAAGGTAATGAGTTACACAGTAATAACTTTTCAGATTTAGGCAAACTTGACTACCACTATTTTTATTCCTTTTCGTGCTCAGCTACAGTTATGTTAGGCCTTAAACCCAACTGTATAGATTGTTTCTAACAGAGGTTTGGTGTCAATTGAATGAGAAATTAGGATCATTCCTCCACTTTAAGGGTTCTTTGCACTTGTAGAACAAGTCGACATTGTCTCGTGTAGGTGTACCGGTGTAAAAGAACTCAAAGTGTATAGTTGTGAAATTCCTGCAAATGAGTCAGCGCCATCTATTGGTCACATGCCGCCAGCACCTTTTCTATAAACCCAGATGCATGCTATGAGATCCACAGCAGATAGACGGAGCACTGCTGTGGGTAAGTTCGTCCAAGTGAAGCTCCCAAAGCACTTTCAAGTATAGTTTTATTAAACTAGTAACTGTTCAGCATTGCTTTATTTAGTTTAAATAACAATATGTAGATTAATATTCGTAAGCTGGTAGCGAATATAGGCTATTTTACATTGTTTAAATCTGACTTGGTAAGTCGCACGTGCTCGTTTAATATGATCCTGTTCTGTTTAGACTGGCGGCTGGCTGATCATTATGCAAACATTAAGTGGTTGCTGAACTCGTTGCAGTGTCGTGTGATCAAGGACAGGACGAGAGACACAAAAGATTGAAGTTGAAATTTTTTTTTTTTGAGTTGTGTCCATTGACTATTTGTGTGGCTGCACAGTGCATGTTTAAAGTGTAGTGGTGTCCCCTGTAGGTACAAAGTAAAATCTATACATTTATTCTAGTGGAGAAGCTCTGAGTCAGTCAGTTAAATCTGTCCTAAGTCTGATTGTAAACATGAATGCAATAATCTTTACAGTTTTTAGATTATCTTGAGACTTCCCCAGAGACAATAAACATGATGAGCTTCCTTCTCTCTTCTTGTGTCCTGTGGATTTCCACCTGTATCAGTGAGTCATCAGTTTCTATAAAACAGATTTATAGTTGTCTTATCATAAGGACATGGCTTAAGAGTTCCTAATTAATCTAGATGTTAATGTTTCCTTTCAGGTTTCCTCTCTGCAGACTCTATTATCTCTGTATCTGCTCTACTGAATTCCACAGTTCTCTTACCTTGTAATTTCACACCTGATCTCAGTCTAACCCCAAGTCGTCTTGATGCATGCTCAATGATCCAGGTAAGAAAATCCAAGAAGTTGAATCTGTTCATCTGGACATACTGTAGATTTTGTTGGAGAAACGTTTCAGCATAACGGCTGGTACCAGCACCATTGCATAACAATGGGACCGGTGATCAGTTTAATATGCAGATTGACATATCCATTGATGACAATGGCCACGTGTGCCATTCACACAGGATTGGGGAAGGGCTGCGATGGCTCCATTGTAAGATGGTGAGAGGTGTACTCTGAGGCCCCCTCCTCGGTTCAGGGATGGACGTTCCCTTTTTACAAAAATGGCTTCTTTTACTCCACGTTCAAACCATCGTTCCTCCTTATCAAGGATCTGCACGTCTTCATCCTTGAAAGAGTGGCCACTGACCTGTAGGTGGGTGTAAACCCACAGAGTCCTGACCTGATGAGGTAGCTCTTCTATGTTGTGCCATCCGTTTCACCAGTAGCTGTTTGGTTTCCCCGATGTACA
>JAJAGP010002564.1:0-35328 GCA_025084515.1 Ancistrus triradiatus
CAGTCATCTCAGCAAGCCATATGTCCTCTATGAGATCAGGGAGGTTTCTCTCTCACCTGCAGAGCAATTCTCAAGGAATGAGGTCATGGCCGAGTTGCTATTTATGAAGCTATTCTCTTTTTTCCCCACAGGTTATTCAGAAGGAAAAAGTCAAAGAACTAAACTTGCATGAGGTAAGCACATTTAGCCATTCTTGGACGTCCTGCACGTATGTGCATGCTAAAGACTTGTAAGTCGCTCTGGATAAGGGTGTCTTGCTCTCCAATCAACTCATCCTCCTGCCATTCATAGCTTTCCAGATTGAGATTAAAGTAGTGCTTATAAATTCATTTGCCTCGTCAAATCCTCAAAGGTTTTACTGAACAGAAAACAAGGCTGTCAATAGGATAGTAGTGTCAACCCCACTATATGAAATTTCCATAATGTATGCAGTAAGTCCCCTAACTTGCTACTGAAAGCACTAAACTGGCGTAACGCATGGAGATGGGCAGTTTTGCAGTAATGATTGTTTTGGCAATGACCATGTTCATGTTAGACAGGTATATTCTAATCTATTCCACAGATCACTGAAAGTATCTAAGAAATAATGGAAACATAATGAGGTACATTTGGAAGGCAGGGTTCGACTGTATTTTGGCAGACCCTCTTATCTGAAGTACTTACTATTCAGCACATGATGTAATATGTACTGTAGTGTGAACATATGCCTACATCAGTATGGTTTGACCAGTGAGAATTGGCTATGGTAGATGGCTCCATGCTAGCCAACATTCAAACGCGTGGAATGGTAAGGCCTGATGCACCTGGACAGACATTAGGCCTGTTGGGTCACTAAAAGTCTACAGTGGAAACCAACAAAATTAGGGATTCTAATACATGCTTAGCACACAAACCAGGCATGATATGCCACAGCTGGGGTGATTACAGGTCTCAGGGTCACACTGCTCAAGCTCAGAGCAGATTCGATCAGCAGCTCTATGATAAACTGACTGTTATAAATAAGAAATTCAATTTACTCAAAAAAGAAAGAGACTCCGTAGCACAGGAGCATCAGCGTCCTGTCCTATACATGGCATTCATACAGTACAGGCCAAATCCATGTTATACAGTCATAAACAGCAACACAGGTGTGAAAGTACTCCGTTACAGTCAGATGACTGGTGTCAGTGATGGTGCCAGACCTTCTCATATATAAACCTCTCATTGAGAGGCGCTTCATAACTATAAATACCCCACTGCTCCAGAATTGTTGGCTACCACCAATTCTGCGACATCGCATTTATGATATTTATTTCAAGCGAGGTATGTGCAACGCCTATTTCCTCGAATCAAGCTTGGGAATTTCTTTCCACAACAGAATAACCTGCTCTGTTGTTTGAAACCCAGCACTGATGGTTCTTTAATATAACACTCCCACTTTTTAACCTAATTTCTGTCACTGGTAGACAGGATGAGTCAGATGTAATAGAAACTCTTAGTAAGTGTTGTTCTCATGCAGTGTGGGTTTCTGGGATATAATCCAGAGCACTGTAAATGAGGGGGTAGGCTTTTTAGATTTTGAAACTTCCATTATCGTGACGGTGATTTTATGTATAGTTGACTACCTCTTTAAAATGATATTAAGGATATGAGAAAAGTAATTAAAAAACGCTGTTTGTTCCCTTTAACCTCCAGTGCTATGGCCATGTGGAATCATCACAATGTCCAGAGATATTAGACAAGGAATCTGTAATCACTGTATCAGTATTAAAGTTTATTATTTATTGTGTGTAATCAAAGATATAAATAAAACAGAAACGTGCAGAATTAAAAAAATCAAAAAACCTTTTGATTTGAGTTTTCACTCAATATTAAATGTATTTAAAATGAGAAATTTTGGTTTCAGAATTTTTTTCTTTTTATGGTAGATCATTAAAATATACCCAGACATCTATAATTTTCTAAATCCAATATATTGTGTGTATCCGTGCACCTTTCATAACGAAAGTAATAATGAAATCTGTTGTGAGGAACTCATGTGAATCTTTAACTGTGTGTAAAACCTTGTGGTTGACCAGATAAGGAAAATATGGCATTGTGACTATAGGCATGCATGTGGCTAAGGTTTTTAATTAATTATTCTCATGTAAGCAGAGCAGTCTGCTGCGACCCAATTTCCTTAGTGAAACTCTAAAGCCTTTAGAGTGTATAGGAGATACAGTGGGGCAAAAAAGTATTTAGTCAGCCGCTGATTGTGCAAGTTCTCCTACTTAGAAAGATGAGAGAGGTCTGTAATTTTCATCATAGGTACACTTCAACTATGAGAGACAAAATGAGAAAAAAAATCCAGGAACATTGTACACATTGTAGGATTTTTAAAGAGTTTAATTGTAAATCATGGTGGAAAATAAGTATTTGGTCACCCACAAACTAGCAAGATTTCTGGGTCTCACAGACCTTTAACTTCTTCTTTAAGAAGCTCTTCTGTCCTCCACTCGTTTTAATGGCACCTGTTTGACCTCGTTATCTGTATAAAAAAGACACCTGTCCACAGCCTCAAACAGTCAGACTCCAAACTCAACCATGACCAAGACCAAAGAGATGTTGAAGGACACCAGGAAGAAAATTGTAGACCTGCACCAGGTTGGGTGAGTGAATCTACAATAGTCAAGCAGGTTGGTGTGAATAAATCAACTGTAAGACATACAAGACCATTTGATAATCTCCCTCGATCTGGGGCTCCACACAAGATCTCATCCCGTGGGGTCAAAATGATCATGAGAACGGTGAGCAAAAATCCCAGAACTACACGGAGGGACCTGATGAATGACCTGCAGAGAGCTGGGACCAAAGTAACAAAGGCTACCATCAGTAACACACTACGCCGAGAGGGACTCAGATCCTGCAGTGCCAGGCGTGTCCCCCTGCTTAAGCCAGTACATGTCCAGGCCCGTCTGAAGTTTGCCAGAGAGCATATGGATGATCCAGAAGAGGATTGGGAGAATATCATGTGGTCAGATGAAACAAAATAGAACTTTTTGGTAAAAAACTTCAACCCGTGTTTGGAGGAAGAAGAAGAATGCTGAGTTTGCATCCCAAGAACACCATACCTACTGTGAAGCATGGGGGTGAAAACATCATGCTTTGGGGGGGGCTGTTTTTCTGATCCGTGTTTAAGGAAGAATGAACGGGGCCATGTATCGTGAGATTTTAAGCCAAAACCTCCTTCCATCAGTGAGAGAGCATTGAAGATGGAACGGGGCTGAGTCTTCCAGCATGACAAAACACACTGCTCGGGCAACAAAGGAGTGGCTCCTGTAAAAAGCATTCAAGGTCCTGGAGTGGCCTAGCCAGTCTCCAGACCTCAGCCCCATAGAAAATGTGTGGAGGGAGTTGAAAGTCCATGTTTGCCCAAACAAAACATCACTGCTCTAGAGGAGATCTTGCATGGAGGAAGATGGGCCCAAAAAATACCAGCTACAGTGTGCGCCAACCCGCTGAAGACTTACAGGAAACGTTTGACTCTGTCATTGCCAACAAAGGTTACAAGTATTGAGCTGAACCCAATGTATTGACCAAATACTTATTTTCCACCATAATTTACAATTAAATTCTCTTAAAAATCCTACAATGTGATTTCCTGGATTTCATTTTTCATTTTGTGTCTCTCATAGTTGAAGTGTACCTATGATGAACATTACAGACCTCTCTCATCTTCCTAAATAGGAGAACTTGCACAATCAGTGGCTGACTAAATACTTTTCTGCCCTACTGTACATCCTACAGACTATAATTAGCTACTAGCCTCCCTGGCTGTCACATAATTAAGTACATAATCCTGCATGATACACGACGTAATGTGAAAGATATTCATGAATACATGTGGTTTGTCAAGCAAGCAAATGGACATTAATCCTTCTGTGTTTGTTTGTGACACATACACAGGTATGGGTGTGTAAAGTGCACTGAACTAAATTACATTTGTTAACTCATTCTGAACGGTTGATTATGGTGGTATATACAGTGATTACTTGGATCATATTTGGTAACGCAGAACCTAATCCACTTTTTTCTTAAAGCCTTTCTGAGTGTGTCCATTAAAAATAAATGAAACACATTTGTAATAATGGGCTTGATTTTGATCTCACAAAACAGGCCTTGAATTTTTTTCTCATTTGGTTATTACCAGCACTAACAGCAACACTGAATTTTATTTCCATAGCACTGTTAGTATTTTCTTGACTAGGCTTGAGGAGAAGGTTCAGGCAGAGGGTCTGCGTTGGTAAAAACGCGTACAAGCTTGTTAGCAGCAAAAAAAAGTCTACTCTAAATATACTAATGTCGCCTAGGAATCTAATCTATAAGGAATAGGCAAATCATTTCACTTGAATGATTTATCGATAGTAAAGGTCATTTAGCTAGTGTTTAGTGCGTTTTTTATTAATACCAGGAAAGAGCAGGTATAATCTGGTGCGCAAATTGCACAATGACTGAGGTTTTGCCCAGGAAAGGGAACGAGAAAGGAGATTCTCTCGTCAAGAGCAAAACAGACATCAGGAACTGATTTTGTTTTCATCACCGGCCATTATAATGAATATATGCCTCATGTTAATGTTCTGTGTTCGCTGCAGCTTTACTGGCAAATGTCTGACCTGTAGTGTTAACAGGGGATGAGATACACAGCTCCATTTAATCGCACAGCACAACTGCTGTACTATAAACTATCATTACTATGGGCTAGGTGAAAACCCACATGCCATACTATAATCAAATGACATGGCATTGCAAACTGATTGCTCTGATCTTTATTATAAGCTCTCGTTGTAATGTTTGTTGGTGCCTGATAAATAGCAGCTACAGGCCCATAATAAGCATTTAGTCTAAGCTGTACCCATTTTTAGAAACACCACAGCTTAGTTGTGGGAGAAGCTGTAATCCTTTGACACTACCACATTTAATTGAGTACCTAACTTCATCAGAACTTGTTTCAGAAAAAGGAGGAAACTGCTTTTTACATGGTACATGACTGAATCATTACATCATTCAGAGAAGATTTATTCTGCTTGGGTCTGTCTACGGCTTTATGTTATAGCAGATCCATTCAGAAACTGCGCCTCTACAACACAACACCAGCGTTAGTTGAAGATGTCCTTCACAGCCTCTCAAAGTTGCTGCATGCTTCAGTTCCATGCTCTCATCTGAAATGCCTGCCCATGTCGTCAATACCACTGCACTGTCACGTGCAAAGACAGTTTCTCATTCCATAAGTGTGTTTGTGATACAGAAAGAGAGGGAAAATATATTAAAACTGAGCAATAAAACATAAAATAATGCGGCAAAGGACCACCCTGGACACCCTACAGGTTTCTGGGCTAAGCCCCCAATCTTCTCAAACAGTAGAAACGCCCCCGTCTCGGCGATTTGGTCAACACTACAGTATCCCTTATAGCATTGCAGCTTGTAATGTGTATCATATGGTGTTTGGACAATTTCACAGAATCATCATGGACTTTAAGCGATGCATTACCTGTATTATAAAATGTATGCAATTTACAGATTGCAGGTTTGTTCACAGCGAAGATGGTTTTACATTATTTTCATTAAGTAATACAAAACACATTTGTTTTGCCCAATCATGCCTTTTTTGCATCATATAGTAGCTGATACAGTTACCCCAAGGACCTTTGATCTATTTTGTATTAACACATAATAGACCATTGTTTAGTCTCTAAGCCTATAGTGCAGATAGAGACTTTTATTCCCTGAGACACACAGTGATACTCTCCACGTAGCACTGATTTACTCGGTCATTGTTCACACACCGTCTCCGACTTGGACCGATGTCTCTCACACCACGCCAAATGGCACCCAATGGCACGCTGACATGCACACCCACAAAACACCACATGATTGACCGCACCTCGTGGCATGACGCATGAAGATGCTGCATGAACCACAATACTGTGACAGTGAGACTTGTAAAATCGGGCTTAGTTATATGGTGTAGCCTCTTTCATTACATAAACCAGCTGGTACACCAGTTCTGCATCAGCACAACAGTAAAGCATGAGCACAAAGTCGTAGCAAATGTCCAACCCTATAGCCTGGCCATTTTCTGGTTTAAAATTTAGTGGCAGATCCATATTAGCAGCAACACATTGGCTCACAAATAAGATGTCGGTGTACTTAAGTAGAGCTTTTAACGATTGACATTGTCAGACTAGATCTCAAATGAGCTCCTATAGGTGCCAAGTAGGCAGTACCAGGCTCAAATGGGGAACCCATCCTTCTCTGGACAAATTTTCTAATAATACAGGTGCAGTTGTGCTTAAAGGTTTGTGAACCCTAGAAAGTTCTGTATTTCTGCATAAATATGAACTAAAACATCATCAGATTTTCACACAAGTCCTAAAAGTAGATCAAGAGAACCCAGTTAAACAAATGAGACAAAAATATTATACATGGTCATTTATTTATTGAGGAAAATGATCCAGTATTACATATTAGTGAGGGAACCTTTGCTTTCAGTACCTGGTGTGAAAGTCTGATGATGTTTTAGGTCATATTTATGCAGAAATATAGAAAATTCTAAAGGGTTCACAAACTTAAGCACCACTGTAGATTGGGGTGTAAAAATAATGATTTCTTCTCTTGTAAATTCAAGCAGAATCGTTCCCACTGCAGCCAAACCCATTTAGTTTCACTTAAGGTTACTTTGGTTGACACCCTTGTCCATTTACTGTGGCTATTCCTGAAATAAATGGAATTTAAATGGCTTGAAAAGTCACTTGACCTTGATCTTCAAGCCTGCAGTTCATTAGTCAGCCAAATACTCTTCACCTTTATATTTAAGACTAGTCCAAAGTCCTAAATGGGAGGAGGTGCAGCTATTAATGAAGCAATAACAGTTCATTCATACATGTCAGTGTTAAGATGGTGAAGGCATTAAAGACCCTCCTGACTGGACATTGTTGTGTGACATTCCTTCACCACTTCTTCATCTAGACCCATCTGCATGACCCAGAGAATTCCTCTTCCAAGACCTATGGACTATAAATTGTTTGGCTTCAACTAAAACTATGTTATTTTCTAAATATACACACACCGTTCAGCCATAACATTAAAACCACTGACAGATAAAGTGAATAACACTGAAGGTGTGATGCTCTGGGGTTTCATGTGGATGTTACTGACGCTGAAAGTAGAGTGTTCATGGTTTATCAGACATTACAAAATGGCAACTTCTTTCAAGCTACGCACCACTTGTAGTCAAACCACGGAGTCTCTGACAAACCTATCCTCAAACCATGGGCAAATAAAGCCTGCATACAAATAGTATTTCAAAACAGTAATGACAATATTAGTGATGTACTAGGTTGGCACATACTTAGTATGGTAGTAGCAGTTTGGGACATGGCCACAGACTAATAGACACAGATCGTGTCTCGTATCTATAGACTTATCTCAACAGAGCATTAGATTCCAACATCTACTGGTGGACTACCTTCCAACTCATTCCAAGCATCAGAGGCTTTAGAAGGAAGCATAAACCAAGCTTATGATCAAAGTCCAGGACTCCAAGAAGACTCTAAATAAAATGGTGGCACCTGGAGAAAGGTGCCATTCTGACATAACCACTCTTAAGCTTTCAGTCAATCCCTCAAGCAGTAAGAGCAGTGGTTTCTAAGAAAAGCCTACTACGAGAATGATAGTTATTTTTTTACCATAATAACAGACTGTCAGGCAGATGTTCAGGTCACTGATAATATCTATTTCAGGTGCGTGGAGATCTAGCTCACCTAAAAGCTTTGCGCTTGTGCTGGCATTCGCTAGGGTGCTCATTAAATAAAGCTTAATTATGTGTTTGTGTCGACTCACAGCATGCATCATGGTTAAAAGATATATTCAGAATAAAAATAGCGACCTTTCCCTTTCATTTCACTGATGGTGGATTATGGGCAGGCCTAGACCTGCTGAAGAAAGTAAGAATTTAGGGTTTAACATCTTTAAAGCCATGGACACACCAATGGATCTGATTTTATATTTACATTTACAGCATTTAGCAGACGCCCTTATCCAGAGCGACTTACAATTGATACAGTCTTACAATCCAAGCAATTGTGGGTTAAGGGCCTTGCTCAAGGACCCAACAGTGGCAGCTTGGCAGAAGTGGGATTTGAACCCTGGACCTTCTGGTCCATAGTCTAGTACCTTACCCGCTAGGCTACCACATATCACAGCATTTCTGGAGAACTATAGGTCTTGTGTAGGTACTAAAAGATCCAAAGGTATGGGAATTCTGTGTCGATGCTGATATACACTTACACATTTAGAGAATGTGAAAAGATTGCATACCGTGGATTAACATGATAGACAAATGTGACATTTAGTTGCGCAACAGTTTTAGCTTTCAACCACATTTATGCAAATTTTTTAAAAAGTAGCTACATTTAGTTGGCCAACTTGCATAGACTGGTCAGAGTTTGAAATGCTCTCTTTAATTTAGCAATTTGCATGTTAATAATATGTAGAACTATGTGGCGCGTAACAGTCACGAGAGGTTCTGTGCAATTGCATGTTAATCGATCTGGGCGTGGTCCGAACACTATATTATATACTGTATTTAGCAATGCTGTATGCGATACAGCACCAGTATTGACTAAAAAGCTATCTCATTTCTCATGCACTATTCATGGAATGAGAAACTGTCTTTTATGCGACACCACAAAAATTTCCTGTTGCATTTCTCTGATGTACAATAAATGCATCGTCAAATATCAGTTTGAAATATCAGCCAAAGGCCCAGTGCGGAAGGTTTTTTACATAAGCAACATCATGCTTCATCCCTCACAGATGCGCAAGGGTACCTCGTATATTTGATAACGTACTAAATGAAATTTCAGGGGTAATTTGCAATTACCTCAAGGTATGATTACAGTGAGAAATGAAGCTCGATCCAAAGCTCGAAAACAAGCACCAGACTCACCTTCCTACATCAGTGCTGTCTAATTCAGTCCGTCCAGCGCTGATGTTCAGGGAAACTGTGTCCAAGTAACCGTACGTGTGTATGCTACCGAGGTTTTCCATTTCAGATCTGTGCAGGTGTGTGGCGGAGTAGGAGTTCAAACAGAAAGAGAACTGGGAAATGTCCAGGCAAAACATGCCTTTCACAGAAAGTTTAAGTTCAAGAACCTTAAAAGGTCCAGTGAGTTTGAAAAATGGGGAGTTAGTATCGCACATCATCCAGTATTTTGGCTTATTTTGGCAATGCTCTGCCAAAAAGAAACTAGACGAAACGTTCACCTTATGACAGTTAGAGTTGGTGTCATCACAACCTTGCCTCAAGCTATGCAGAAGTGAAGTGAAATCAAATTGACTTGCATATGTGGTTTTGGACACTGATCTATAAAAAGCTTGATGAAAGATGCTAATCTGTTACGGTATTAGGGGTGGGTATTGGAAAGGACTTGACTTGACCGGATTTACATGACTAAGGTAATATCTGATTTCTACTTTGCGATGAGCCAATAATCTCACATAAACATGTGACGTAAACTTCAAACTTTATTAAGTACAGTCGTATGAAAAAGTTTGAGCACCCCTGATAATTTTCATGATTTTAGTTTATAAATTATTGGTTGTTCAGATCAGCAACTTGAGTTAAATATATCATATAGCAGATGAACACAGTGATATTTGAGGAGTGAAATGAAGTTTATAGGATTTACAGAAAGTGTGCAGTAATTATTCAAACAAAATTAGGCAGGTGCATAAATTTGGGCACCCCAACAGAAAAATTACATCAATATTTAGTAGATCCTCCTTTTGTAGAAATAACAGCCGCTAAACACTTCCTACAGCTTCCAGTTTGGATTCTGGTTGAAGGTGCTTTGGACCATTCTTCTTTAGAAACATCTCCAGTTAGTCAGGTTTTGATGGTTCTTTCTTACGACGCCATGGACAGCCCCAATTTTCAGGAATATTCAGTCAGGGGGCAAATGGGATGGCCATTCCAGAACGTCTGTACTGGTTTCCTCTGCATGAAATGCCTTTAGTTAGATTTTGAGAAGGGTTTGGGGTCGTTGGCCGGTGCAAACTTTGTCACTGTTCCTTGAACATGACTTCTCAAGAATCGGGAGATATTAACTGGAAATTCCATGCGACCCTCAACTTTAAACAAGCTTCCTACGTACCTGCACTGGCACACAGGTCCACAGCATTGATGGGAACCGCACCAAATTTTTACTGTGGGTTAGCAATGTGTTTGTTTAGGGGTGCTTGTGTACTTTTTCGTCCTTGGATGTCCAAGATAAACTCAATTTAGTTTCATCAGTACACAGCACTTTATTCCAATGAAGCTGGTTGTCCAAATGTGATTGTAGCGACCCTCAAGGGAACTCTGTGTGTGAGCGTGTCTCAGGAAACGGCTTCTTCTGCATTAACTCTTCCCCCCCCCCCCCCCCATACAGCATCTCCCTGTGTGCCCACAAGCCCCCCTGCGCTGTATCGTGAACGTTGAACAGTAACCAGTGCCCAAGCCAAGTGAGGTTGTAGGTCTTTGGAGGTGGTCTGTGGCTTGGAACTATGACTGTTCCCCCATTCCTTCGCCTCTGCTATCTGAAGAGTTGTCTTGGTCTGCCACTTCGGCGTCTTAACTAGAACTGTGCCTGTGGTCTTCCTGCCCCACTTTGTTCCTCACGTGGACACTGCACAAGCCTTGGAAATATCTGTGAGAGAGCTTTTCCCTTTCCCTGAACAATTGATGTGAATAAACCTTTGTTTTCAGGCATCTTGCGAGTTGTTTGAGGCTCCCATGTTGCCACCTCTTCAGAGAAGATGCCAAAAGAGGAGGAAAAACTTCCCAATGGCCACCACTTAACCCTTCTCATAGTGGCTTCATTGTGTATGTAGATAAGGGTCCCTCGCTCCCCAAACACTTTTGTGTTCCCTCCCACTTCGTGTACAAGGCTAATTTTCCTACAATGACCCCCATAGGGTGCCAAATTTCTGCACCGTGCCTATTGTTTGACTTACTTCCTGCCCCCTTTCTGGCCCACTCTGACCTTACTTTCCCTTTCCCCCTATCTCACGGTGGGTTTCCTCGCTATATGCTATCTTTCCCTTGACCTATCTTGTTCGTGGAAACCCCTGATCTCAAGACAAATCATGATGCAAAAATTATCGGGGTGCCTCCCCCCAAATTTTTTTCATCACTGCTGCACTACCCCCATTCACCCATACTCCCCTGCCATTTCAGTCGCCAGTTCGCTGCTTTACCCTCCTCGGTGTCCCAGTCCCAGATCCCCCATCTGCTGATTCTTTTGTTACTATTATCGCCATAGGCGCCACCTGTTGAACACACACCTCTCCTCCCCACCAACCCCCACCCCCAGAGAACTCCGCGGCTCCCTGGCAACCCTGCTATGTTTTTCGTGTGCCCTGTCCCGACGAGTACCGGTTGTCCTCTGCACATCGGCGTACCCTCATATTATGTCGACTTCCTCGAGACACGACGTGGTTTAAATGCTGGGATCCTATCGATTTCATCACTCAGTCTGCTGGCTCACATGGACCCGCACACAAAACTCCAATTCTCCAACATTTCTCCCCTCTCGCGATCCTTGTCTTCTCGGCACTAGAACCTTTGGATGGGCACTCCTGGTTTATCTATTGTCTGGTGTGGTCCGCTTCACCTCTCTACCTTGTTTTCTGAAATCAAAAAGCCCCCCCAACCGGCCAGATAAGTGGACCCTGGCACACCCACCCAGGTCCACTATGTGCATCCGTGCAGACGGCCAGTAAAATGGCTGAAATTCGACTATATTATATATGAGCTGAGAAATGTGATTACTGAGAGAAAATCGAGCTCTCTTTATTTCATACTCTGATTTCCAGACCATAATCCGATCTCGCTCATGCGTTCATTGTGGCACTAGGAACTTTGACTGGGCCTCCTGGTTTGTCTTTGTATTGGCTGGGGCTTCACCTCTCTACCTTGTTCTCCTTCATTTTGTCTGGTTTCCCCATGTGTACTACCCCTTGTATGTAGTTAGTTCCCCATTGCTGTTTCACAGTGTTCCTTTTAGGTACAGATGATGCATCAATGCACATCTTCAACTTGGGCATGGGAAGATTGTTAGATTTCAGTTCTGGCAAATCAATCATTTAAAAATAAACACAAGGACAATTCATGACTTGGCAGCCGGGGGGAATCTGTCGTGTCCGTGTGTGGGAGCGTATGAGAGGGACTGGAAATGAGCGAGCCACTCGAAATCAACGAGAAGTCCCTGCTGGTGCTAGCTCTTCTGCTGCAGCCTATCTGTGGGTCCGTGGAGCAGCACTCTAGTGGTCTTGTTTGTGCTCTGGTCTAGCTAAGAGCAGCAGTGTATATAACAGCTCTTGACTCTTACTGACCCTGCATTGTGTGTAAACAGACCCGGCGGAACAGATCCATGCAGTGGGGGTTGGGACAGGTTTTATGAGCAAACATTCCTACATGCTTCTTAGCATACCTAGCACATACTGTATATGAGTGCAACTGAGAAAACATTCCCAAAATATTGTTTGCACCCTTCTCTGTGGCCTCCAGTGAAGAAAGTCAATAAATCAGCAATGGGGAGTACGAGCAGATGCCTGCCTGCCACAGACACGTTTCAACACAATGCACATATTCAAACATGACACTACAGTGTGGTAAGGCTCGATGGTTTTCCCCCACCTGCTCCTATTTTTAATCAACTTGGAGCATGGAAATACAGTCAAAGGCACAGATTTAGGACTGACTGTTAGAACTGAATGAACTTTGACTGGTCCATGTTTTCTGTAGGTTCCAATTACCCCCTTCCCCAACCATCCAGCCCCCCATCGTACGCCCCGGCTATTTTGCCACACTTGTTCCTTGTAGCGTGGGCGTGGAGAGGGTGACAAGGTCTTGGCCACTTTTGTAGTGGGGGTTATTATGAGCCTGAGCAGTAACCAGAATAAACCCTTCACCAATCGATTTGTTGTTAGTGCACCCCCAACACACCGTAAGTTATATTATTTTTGTCGCTTATACTCCAGCGTATGAATATGCATTTCAAATCGTTAATTCTCCTTTTCAGTTCGGATTTCTAGCGTCGCTCCCCATTCCGAGACATAGGACGCGTTGTTGTATGGTGGAAATACCTGCTCTCCGTCGCCTGGCGTTACCAAGCTGGCCCTCGGCCCTTTGTCGATTTCCCGCCGTGAAACGACTATCTTCTACTTATAGCCCTGTTAAATACCTCAGGACCTTTCTCCTCCCTCTCTCGGGAGCTCCGCACTACCCCGGCGGCCCGCGCTTCAAGACTGTAGTCCTCAGACCTTACCTTCCCTTGTTACACTTTTAGGTCCTACGCCTAGATTGGACCCATACGCACAATTTAGCCCTTATAAAGTATGGTCTTTATCATTCCACTCGGCCGCAGACAACGCGAACATTTTGGAGGAGTTCAAACGATATACACTTATACCATGCCTGATATAACTGTGTTCAGTTATTTGCAATTGCCGATGCCCCCCCCCCCCTCCCGCTCCCGCTCCCTTCCCCTTTTTATAGCGCGGTCCCTCTTAGTCTTATGATCCTTGCCACTATCCTGGAGCCCAGACCCCGCTTCCTCACCAGCCCAGCGTTTCATGTGCGACCGCTCCCTCCGTTCGGTCCCCCAACCTCTTAGTGCCCCCCCCCCTCCCGGTCCCTCCCGTATGACTTGCCTACCCTTCTTGGAACCTCTGGGCCCCTTATTCCCCGCGCTCCCGGCCCACAAGTCTTTCTTCCCCCCACAACCACCAATATTTTCACCACCCACCCCCACCCATGTTACAAAACCGTGTTATACAGGTATGAGACTCCTGCACTTGTGATTAGTGAGCTCCTGTCTTCCCCGATCCCCCAGTCGTGTGCACTTTCGGTGTGAGGTGACCTTTTCGGGTTTTCATGAACTCCATGTATCCTCGTTTTTTAGACTTGCGCGTTAGAGCAATGGACGTGGAGTCGGACGGCGGCCGATCTTCTTGTATTCTGCTCTTGTATTTTTCTCTCTAACTATGCCTCTTATCCGCTGTAGACCTCATGCCAGTTGTTTTTTCATTCACTTACGTCATCCCCTTCTGTGCAAACGTGCTTGGCCTGGGCGTACAACCGCTTGAGACAATTGTCCCGACTGCTTTCGGGATTTGACAGTTGTAGTATCGATTGGTGTTCCTGTCCGGTTGGAGACTATAATGTATACTGTCCACCCCCAGGCTGACCTGTGAGATACCTGGCGGTGGAACTGGTTGTGTATCATATTGGACTCTCTGTGGAGGTTTATAAGGTGCTTGACTGTGGAATGGGAAAATGTTGGGTTCTTGAGCAAGGGCCTTAAACCATAATTATTTGGACTGTAAGACTGTATTATTTGTTAGTTGCTCTAGATCAGGGCGTGTGCTAAATGACTAAATGTATGAGTGGATACAGGGTCCAACTCCCTTAATCATTCATCATCCTGGAGACTGGAGAACAGACAAATGAGACGAGCCTTGAATAGTTCTCTCGCTGTATAATTGTCAGGTGCCTCATCAAATGGCTGGAGGTGAGGAAGGTGTGCCCGCTGTGTAACATGCCCGTCTTGCAGCTGGCACAGCAGCAAGGAACCGCCGAGACGACGACCCTAACACAACAGCCCCTGCCTGGGGTGGAGAACCTGGTGTAGCCCTGACTTCCACATCTTCATCGTCCTCTTCCTCCTACCTCCACCCTCACTCATTCTACTGTACAGGTACACAACACGAACCCCCACGGGGTGGAGGACACACTCGCGTGCAGTCGCAGAGCTCTCATGGATTTGCGACGGATCCTCAACCCATGACGGCTGCCCAGTACCATCGTGATGTTGTTTTGAATGATTTCTTTTTTTATTATTATTCGCTAGGCAATGAAGAATAGTTCCGATTTTTCCACACCAAAGCACTTTTCTGGGGACACCAGCACAAGATGCGAAAGGACTACAAAATAACAAACGAAGAAAAACACACCCGAACAAGTGTTAACAAGTGTTTTTTTTTTCCCTTAACAAGCACTTTACATGGACTCGACCTTAATTGCTTTGTAGCAAGGTCCTATTTTGTATTTCAATTAACGGTATTATGTGTTTAGTTTCTTTTTTTAATGTAAGCAAAGTCCCAAATTGATATGGTGTTTCAAAGGGATGACAGTTCTGCACAAAAGGTAGAAGATTTATCAGAACACCACTGAGCGGAGCTGGAAGAGCTTCCAGTTTGAAATAGAGAGCACTACATTGGGTGTTAAAGCCATTTTCCAGTTTAGTGCACTAGGTAGGCAGTAGGGAGCCGTACTGATTTTGGAAATCGGTTTTAACAGCACGCCACAAAGCACTACTGAGAGAAGTGATGCTTCTGTCCTATACTGATCGGTTTTCCAGTAGGTTTCTTAATACTTAAGGGGTAGTTTGTGAATGGGGTTTGTATCAGGACGAAAGAGCTTAAAAAGTCGGTGTGTTTGGTAGCCAATCTAAGCTAGAGATACACAATAATGGCTCAATAAATAAATCTTTATATCTATTTAATCACTATTGTGCAGCTCTAGCTTTTTAATCCATTAACAATAATATATATTAACATGTATTATTTTTTAAAGGTTTAAAATCCCATATCAGGATCACAATTCAAATATTAAAATGGGTTCAAGGTTTGAAAAGCAAAAAAAAAAAAAAAATACACAAATGATCCAGAAAAACAGTAGGAAGCCAAGTTGTTTTTATGCTGCTGTTGAAATACTTGTTACTCGTAGTATCTAAATTCATCCAGTGTGTAACAAGAGCCAGTGTATTAAACCATTTTCATTGCTCTGAGGTCACCTCCTGGCTCTGCTGGCCCTGCAGCTGAGCCCAGCTTTTCCCAGACTGTTGTACAAGTCTCCTTTATGCCAGCATTACGGTGTAAACAAGACCAGCTAGACGTCACAGATCTAACAGAACATACAGAACCTACAGAATTAAATTAGCTGACCCGATTAGAGAAGGCTCTGGCCTGGTTGCTTCATTTCCATAGACTTGTTATTTTATTATGCGTTGCTACATCTAGAGCACGTGTTCGTTTGAGTTCAGCAGTGCAGTTTATCCAGCCAGATAAGAGAGGAAACTACGCTTGAACCAAGAGGATCCCTCCCCCCGCTGACTCTGTTTTCGCAAACAAATTGGCGCACCACTCAGGCTCGTCCGATCAGACCCACCACAGCAAACACTACACAACGGAGAACTACTAAGTCTTAAATATCACTCACTCTTTCAAAAAAGGTTCCAGCTAACAATCCAGGCTTCTTTGCTTGTCCCTCGCTGTCCCTTTTCCCATAAGGAATAATGAAAATTGAATGAATCCGTTCCAGATCCCCAGAAAATACACACCGCGTAAGGCATTATGGTGGAGCTGTCTGTACTGTATCATAGCGGAGCCTATGATAAATAATGATGTAAGTGTTTAAAACACTTATATTAACTAACAGCTGGCCAAAAATCAATAACACAAAGCTTATGTTATAAGAAAAGTGTTGAAAAATCTCACTTACTCTATTGATAAACTCCAGGCGTTAACATAGCTGCTAAGCTAATTGCAGCCTGTGTTCTGGAGCATTCAGTTCCTGTTTTGCTTTCGGTCGGCTCTTATAAACTAACCTTCTTAGGACCCATGGAGACTTATTCGCACTAAGACTTATAAAATACTGTAGAAGTAATAATAAAGAAAAAGCTCTCCGAGTAACCGCTGTTGTGAATCTGAATCAGTGTACTGAATCATGAATCGTGAATCAAGTTTCGGCTAAAATGAGTCACGCGGCTCGACTCAAGTTTAAGCAAGTGCACTGAGTACCGAGCAAACGACGATAACCGAGACGAATTTTTCTGGCCAAGACCGAATTCGACAAGTTCCGAGGTGGTCGAGAACCGAGGTACCACTGTATTAAATATTTAATTAGCTAGCTGATCAAAAAAATCAGCTGTTCAGCAATCGAGCCGATGTGTAATCACACTCGTACCCGTATTAAGTTATAATCACTCAATACTACACATCAAAAACAGTTCAGATATGTAACAGGAATATGTATTTATTAGGGGTGTAACGAAACATGCTAATTTCTTTCAATTGCACCAGCCTAAAGATTATTTTTGTTCAATTGTTTATACAAGAAAAGTGCACATCATTTTGAATTGTCCTTGAGAAATAAAAGTTATGGTTATTTAACATATGTTGATGCTACTATAGAGCATTTTGTTTACAATTTTAACCCTTTAACACGTATTCAAGAAAAGTGCATTGTTTACACTTCAGAAATAAAAAAAAGTAAGGAAATTGAATCGTGAATCGAATCATGAGCAGTTTGTTACACCCCCAGTACTTATATACAAATGCGAGTGTTAAAACCAGTGGTGGCTTAGTTTCATTTTACAACTGGACACAACATCAGCCAGTAAAGATCTCATCAATAGAAGAGTCCATCTTGAATCATTAACCATCCAAATAACTGTACAGGAATCATTAATCCTGAGTGCAGATCTAGCAAAGATGAATTACGCCCTACCCCCTTCAATTCTGCAGCTTGCACCCACAGGACTGGGAAGCTCATTTCCCACACTGCACTGCTCTGCAAGCTCTGCACCTCCATCAGCAGGTTGCACCACTGCACATTGTCCCAGAGATGTTCTGGTGATTTCCCCTGGCTGGTGCCAGCCTCTGTGTATTGTTCATGGTGACCCCGTTTGCAGAGGCTAACAAAAGTGCTGTATAGGGTGTTTTCAATGGAGGACAGGAGTATTACATAGGGCTGTATGGTTCTTGCATGACGATAATGTTCATCCAGTCTGATTTTGCGCCTTTTGGTGTCGCCCAATCTGGGACCACTGACGATTGTGAGTCTCGGAGCGCACCAGGCACCATGCTGAGCCATCGCTTGTGTTGTACATTCAAGATCCACCATGAATGTCACTGCACATGAGCACGAGCCATCGTTAGTGCATGTTCATTAAAACCAAACACACCGAGCTGCTGACATTCCATTTGGTTACAGAAAGGACAATAACAGTCTTTATGTATCTCAGTAGGCTTCATCAGGGATGCACAATTCACAAATATTCAAATCTCTGAACTGTTAAGGTCAGGTGCAGGGCCAGCACTCATAGCCGTTTAACTCTTAATTTATGTGAAATTGAACTAAACCACTAGAACATGTAAGAGAAGCTTACGAACGTCCGCTCAGAGATCAGGAACGTGTCAGCATCTAATTTCAGGCTTACTCGAGAGGGTTGATATTAGCGCATCCTTCATCCTGCCTTTCACAATTAATTTGGACAAAACCCTACACAGGAGACGAGCAAAAGAGATTATGAAAATTAGGTACTCGTTCATGTTCTTACCTGCTTCCTCCAATCCAGGGTCGCAGGAAGCTGGGTCAGGTTGATTGCCATTTAACAGCAGGTCTACAGCGCTAGCACATTAATAAGGTTACTTTTAAAGCAACATGACGCAAGAGTTACTAAAAGGCCAAATAGTGGGAGCCCAAAACGCACTAGAAATAAAACGTTTTAGACATTTCACTAAGAGCAACAGCAGGTGGAAGATCCCTGTCAGATATAGATGGTCAGGTTGTAGGATCTATGCTTATCGTCCAACACGTACAGCCACAAAATAACCACAGATTTAAAGAAGCACTGCTATGACCCCGTTTCCAACCTGAAAAATCTGGAATTAATGGTGTAAGGAAATACAACCCTGGACCCCTGAGCCAAAAAAGCAATATGATCTGACCAGATTCTGGACCGATGTTTGGTAGAAACCAATGGACGCCTTCAACTAGGGATGCAACAATTCGACTTTTTAAACTTTGCATTGTTGAATTAATAAACCTCACCATGTGGGAGAGACATAAGGCTTCAGTTTTAACTTAAACATTACTTTACTGACTTTGCAAAACAAAATATAACAAATTAACACGTATATAAATTTACCGCCGATGTATGGTGTAGCACGTGTCGCAGAATTGAAGTGAGTGGATCGGTAATATGGATCAGCTCAATTTTCTGATTCCCGATCCAGCTAAGTTTGACAATATCGGTACCGATCTCCGATCTCAATATCGAATCGGTGCATCCCTACCTTCATCCCACAGTGTCTGCTGCAAATTTAAGCCACAACGCTGTAACAATGCACCGTGAATAATGACTTCATCTCATTTGTCTCTCAAATAACTGGAAGATGGTCCCCCTTAGAAACTATTTAAGATTTCCAAGAAGATTAAAGTTGTTTTGGAGGAAATAGTGGCTTGAATCAATATTCTCTCCCTGATATTAATAGTTAGTTGGTTTGTCCACGCTATACTGATCACTCTAATCTTATACCATTTACCGTTACAGCACTTATCCAGAGTGACCTACATATAAGCTATGAAGTACAAGGTCAAGAGTCTTACTCAAGGACCCAACAGTTTGGCAGAGCCAGGATTTGAACTCTAAACCTACTTCACTGTAGTGTAATAACCACTTTATTTTAACAACCTTGGAACCATGAACTGTACAGCATCTAGAGTATACAGCTTTTAAAAAACGAAGAGACCATTGCAGTATCTGATGAATTCCAATACAAACCCACCTCATTCTACTTAAAGAGGTACTGATTGGGTGATCACCTGAACCAAAACCTATTTATTGAGGCACATAAACTGTGATTGAAATTTCACAGATTTCTGAACTTTGCCAAGCTAAAACATTAGTAATCCAAGTCTGAAAACACTGCATCTTCGTTATTTTGACCAGTTGTCAACCAATAGAGAAACTGATCATTTTGCAGTGGTCTCAGTTTTTTTCCAGAGCTGTATAATGTGATACTACCATCTCTTACTAGGTATTAAAATAGCAGGACCTTGTGACACAAATAGAACACAAAACCTGGAGCTTGTTAGTGTGAACGCAGGCCAAGCTTTCTTCCATCGCTGTTATTATACTATACTACACTGTTATGCATTGATACTTGACCCATTCACCACGTGTCCTAAAAGCAGAAATGACTGCGACAGATAAACAGGTACCATATCTGTAAGGGTGAACTGGATATTATACTTCAACTGTGTTGCGTGTTAAATGCCAAAGTGCCATTCGAGTTGGCCTTGCTCTGAACGTGCATGGGCGACAGATATGCCTCATGTATCACGATATGTAGCTCTGCTGAGGTTTAACTCCTTTGGATAGCCAACAAGGGAAAACAGAATATCAATTGTTGAAAGTAATTCTAACATCTCATTGATTTTGACAGCAAGCAACAACAGAACAAAAGCCCTGATACCTGATGACGTGTTTAATACATTATCATCACGCTATCACCCAGATCAAGCGTCAGCACAACTCACGAGAGCATGAACAACTTTTTCGTTCAAACTAACACATAAGAAAACATGAATTGCAATATTCCAGACTGTAGACAAAACCTCGAAGCTGTATAGACCTTTCTCCTCGTTGTTTGTGACGTAGTGGTTTTCTAGCGTCAGACTGAACCCTGTACGAGACCTCCCTGCCCCCATTCCCTGTGTTTGATCGGACTCGCGCTCCAACCTGTGTGACCCCCTCCCACCCCCGAAGGCGTGTTTAACACTGATGATGTTTGTGAAGCTCACAGACATGGTTGTAAAACTAAGAATTCTGCAGCAGAATATTTTTGGAGACTATTTGCTTGTACAGTATTTGTAAGCTCTATTTTTGTATATTTAATTGAACTTTTGAAGAAAATAAAAAAAGGAACATGAAGAAAGACGTATTGCTTGTTGCTAATTTTTGGTTTAAACGATGTTGCATGTGATTTGACTTGAACTGTAAATAAAATGACCACATTTTGAAGGTAATAAAAGCAAACCCCGCGCACTGTCTTTTTTGCATGACCACACAGATGGTGGTATTATATACATATATATTATATAATTTTTAAATACTTAAACGGAATTTTTAACTTTTCCTGTTACTACATAAAAATACTCACTGACAAAAAACATCACACAACCAGACAGAAATGTCGGATTGCTGCAAAACTCAACACGCAGTTATATCGCAAGAAGATATGTAAATGATTACAGGTGTAGTCTGATTAGACACTGGGCCTTGCCCAAGAGGGTGTGAAAGTTCTTCCCCTGCTGCCCTATAAAAAGGCTCTCAGAGAACCTGTTTGCCTCCATCACATCTTGTATCCTGACTAGAGACGGCCTAACAGGGTACTAGAGCCTCCTTTTACATTCATGCATATAAAATTTCATTCAATTCCAACTCCTCCTCGGTGGGTTATTTTGTCAGTGAGTGTATATACAACAAGAACAACAGCAGGTAAATCATTAAAAAAAACTTTTGAGGATGTGGCTTAATGCTGACATACAAAAGTGCGTCCTAACATCTGTCAAGCTCAGCTGGAGGAAAAAAGACAGACAAGTACAACTGATTTACAGCTTATTAGCACTTATTTACAGCACAAAATGAAACACGAGGCAAAGCTACACCGGCTTACTAGGCGAATGAAGCTACACAATGACAACACAGATCAATAAGGACAGGTAACACACATGGGCTGGAAGAAGATGCTAAACAGACACCTACACAAGAGGGAAACACCGCAACAGACTGCAACAGAGAACGCTAAAGGTAAGAAACACTATTATAGAGCTAACCACTAACAAACAAGGACCAAGGACTAATCAGAAAGAGAGCAGGGGAAAACAGGAATAATGTACTCATGAACAGCAACGCAGTGAACAAAGGAATATAGACTGCAACTAGATGGCGAAAGTTCGTGGACGAACTTTGAGGTTGGCTTGAAAACGCAACCTTACCCATGGGCCCAAAGGGCATCACATGTCACCTCAGATTGCACCCGGGAATTTTGTGGCCGTAGGTCGAAAACTGACTGAGTTACAGTCATTGGCCCCCCCAGGGGCCCCAGTGCCCAGCTGGGGTCCAGAGGGGCCCCATGGGCATCACATGTCACCTCAGATTGCACCCGGGACTAAGCCTGCCGAATTTCGTGGCCATAGTTCGGAAACTGACCGAGTTACAGTCATTGGCCCTCACAGGGGCCCCAGTGCCCAGCCGGGGTCGAGACAGTCCCCATGGGCATCAGACTTCACCTCAGATTACACCCGGGACCAAGCCTGCTGAACTTCGTGGTTGTAGATCAAAAACTGACTGAGTTACGGTCATTGACCCATCAGGGAACACTTGCCAGACTGAAACCCCATTGTTTGAGGGGCCGCTGTGCTCAGATTTGAACTAGAAACTGTTCTAACTCGGTTGATGTGTTTAGAGATTTTTTGTGCGGATGACTTTCCACTACTTATATGTAACAAGCTGTAAATGGTGTTCATAAGTCTATGTGCCTGTGGGACTGTGGTAGCCTAGCGGGTAAGGTACCCAGAAGGTCCGGGGTTCAAATCCCACTTCTGTCAAGCTGCCACTGTTGGGTCCTTGAGCAAGACCCTTAATCCACAATTGCTTGGATTGTAAGATTGTACCAATTGTAAGTCGCTCTGGATAAGGGTGTCTGCTAAATGCTGTAAATGTAAATGTGCCTGTCCTATTGTAAGTAGTACTCCGTTTTCCTCCTACCTGTATATTCTCTCTAACCTATAACTGTATAAACTGGTTCACATTCACTCACTGAGTCTCGGTTTCATCTAGCTAATCTTCCGCGTTGTTCGTAATACTGTCTATCAGGGCCATCATACCATCCTCTTAAGTGTTATGGCTTTCCAGTTCTCAGAGTCATAACAGTACTGTACCTTTTCATAATTAGTGTGAATTTCCATAAATTACAATACGTTTAGCACGTGTACAAGGATTTAGGTTGTGTTTTCAGCATTATTTTCTGACACATTTACATATCGTTGCACAGTTTTCTTGTGAAAATACCCTTTCTATTTACATTACATTATGTGACTATGGGAATACCCGGTCAAAGTCCATTTTCTGTTTCACAGAACGTAATGGGGTCATTAAACTTAAAAATATCCTAAAGATTTCCACTGGCAAACATACTACACAGTATAGTGACAAATTGACCCGTGGCCAAAAGTGGCTGCGAATTTCATGATGCAGTTAATGATACCATGAAAGCACAGGGAAGACTTCTCTGCCACTCTGCTTATGGTGTTAAACACACAAATGTCCTTTTGTTAAACAAAAGCTTAAATCTATCAGGGGTTAAATTTGTCCCCAAACAAAAAGTGAAACATTAACCGCCCTAGATCCAGTAAAAAAAAAGTTGTAAAGGTGCTTGTAAAGTTTACAGTTACCAATACTAAATTACACAGGTTAATACCCTTAATCCAAATTTGAATTGTAACTGTAAGGCAGTAACAGCGTTCCAATCCTAAGCTTTTCCCATATCCGGTTATGGTAGCTATATAGATCTATGCTATGTATAGATATAGAGCTATGTAGATCAAGAGCGGTCATCAGGTTACACCACTACACATAACAGCTCAGTTTTGTGGATCTGGAAAGGTTTTGTTTTCAAAACAGGTCGTCAGCAAAGCCTGGTCTATACTGGCTATCTGACTGCTTGATAAACTTCTTTCACAGCTAACAACGGTTGGCTTGAAAACCTATAAACAGGGTCAGGTGGATGTAGGCCACTGATGACGGCTCATGGCAGGGGGCTGCATTTGTGGTCACTTCGGTTGTACTCATTTGAAATAGTTAACCTATACAATCAAATCATATGATGACTGCTAGAATTTTTTCTGGACAAAAAGCAAAACCTGGACCAAGTCCCAAAAGGAATCTGCTGCAATGAAAAGAACTGAGTCGATTCCAAATCCTATATTTCTTCTGAAAGAAAGATACCCTGTTGGGTACAGCAGTGGCAGCTTGACAGAGCCAGGGCTTAAACTCACGTCCTTCCTGATTACATAACCATTCAGAGTCTTAACCACTATGGCACCTCCCAACAAGACCAGTGGTAAAATGTACAATGTCAACCCAAGTACGTTTACCTGTCACCAATACCAATCAGTTTTTGGGCTGACTGAGGGAAAAATGCACAAAATATGTTGGCCTAAAAAAATCATATATAGCATACACAAAGAGAAATGGTCAGTTTCATTATAAGGACCATATCAGTTGAATCAGTAGAACTTCTGATAGCACAGTTAGAAAAGAGGCCAAGTAGAGATAAAGAGGAACATGCATTTTCACAGACTGACGATATCTTCCCCATGAGTTTCTAACATTTATGAGCCATTGCACCAAATGGGTGCCATTTCCATCCCCAGGACAATACAGGTACAGAGAATTACCAATAATTAACTGTAAGACATTTTATTATTAAGCAGTGTCCTGCACAGCGACGCAATTGCAAATTTAAGGTATATCATTTAAAACATTACTAAAAAACTATCAAGAACACTGAAAAACAGCATTTGTTAGCAGTCCCTGCTGTCTAACATGACACTTTACAATGAAATATGATGATTAAAGTACTTGTTGTATCACTCCATATCCCATCTATCCCTTATTTTTTTCATAAGAAATCCATGATGTTACTTCAAAGTACATAATTCAGTCATGTCCCCTGAGTCTTGTTGCCCTAAAATATTCCCACTTTTGAAAGTTAAGGAACATACAAGTCACATGTTCAATAGGAAGCTGCATCATCTGGATCTTCTGAAGACGATGGGAAGATAAAAAGCTAATTCTCTCATTTCTTCCTGTATATTTGATGATATTACAACTGAGAAGGTCAACGTCAGCTTACTATATTGATAATAAAAAAAAAACAGGACTGAGTAACAATAACAGCAGAAAGGATGTAAAATAAAATGACCAATACTCATTATGAAGAGTTAAATGTGTGTTGTTAGATGCAGGATTGAAAAAAACTACTGAAAGTAAAGTATAATTTTGAAGAGTTACAACAAGCAAATGGCACCCATTCAGCAGAATGACTCATTTAATTTTATGCTCAGAGGAAATTGGACATCGAAGGCAACAAAGCAGGACTTGCAACATATTAAATATGAGACACACTGGCAATGTCAATACAAGAAAAACTCACTTTAAACCCATTCAGAATGAGCAGCTAAAAGCAGGGCTTAATCTGTAAACAATGAGGTGCCAAAACACAAGGTGGACGGCATTAGTAACTGATTAAACATGTCAGAAAATTAATAAAATAATAGTGGCAATACGTATAAAGCCTCCATTGTTTATTATTTTTAATACCTGACTGTACATGGAAAAGACCTTACCTTGTAGCAGACTGTTTAAATGGAACCAGTTAAATGAAGCTTCCAGTAGTTTGGGTGATCTTTTTAGTTTGGACTTTTCTGTAAACCTAAATGAAAAAGACAATGATTTGTTTTGTTGAGGAACAATATTTAAGCAGCCCTGTGGTTAAGCCACAATGGTTTACTATTGATAAGTAATTTATAAATGCATAAATGTCATTATCCCAAACCACATATTGTGCGCTATACAGGGAGTGAAGAGTCATTGTAGATTCAGCCCGATTCTAATGAATCTGGACAAACTGAGTCCTGATTAGAGTTTGCAGTTTCCTTAGAAAACAAGAAGTAATATTTCTTCTAATACTAAAGAACATGACAAACAAGTTAATGTAATATAACCAGAGTTGGCCATACTTTTTTACACCAATTAGTCGTTGGCACAATTTGAGCAACCCTGCTCAAAATACGGTTTACAAACTGGGGGGAAAGACATCACGTATGTCCAAATTTGGGCATAGAAATGCTCTCTTACTGAATTATGTGAATTGTCTATAAATTGTCACACATCAGATATACATGGTACAAAAATACCTGGATATGAATCAGTTCAGAGCGGATGATTCAATCAAAAAGTTAAAACAAATTATTTTAAAAAACAGCATGACGCGACGTTAATTAGCAAAATACCCTGCGCGTGCACGAGCCCTTATATATTGCGCACTGTCGTGACTCATTATTCATACAAGGTTTCCCTCTGCTGGTACGGAGATGCTAATACAGGCATATTTACATGTACTGACTTGTGCGTTATGCTCCTTTTACTGTACGCGGAACGTATTTTTGAATTTTAAGTTAAAAGACTTCATCAAATAGTTGAGTGTTATGAATGCTTGCAAGCATTTGTAATGTTAATAATATTGTAGCGCCGTTGACTCACCCCGTGGTCGTTCCCGGTCCCAGCATGCAAATGCACTGCTCGATGGTTTCTTCGTTTTGGGTATTCGTGTATCCGTGTGCTTTGTTCTGTGGGCGTTTGTTCTTTTTATCATAAAAAGCTCATTATGCGTGTTTGTGTATATATTTCGTGTATTACTGTAATTTATTGCTGTATACCTACCGTATGTGTGAGAGTGGGTTGAGCTGGATTGGTTAGGGTTTGTGGGTCTATGTTAAGTAAATCTGTTAATGTTTTTTTTTTTTATATTTGATAATCTCTATTTTTTACGTTTATGACTTCGACTACACAGATTTGAGTTCTGAACTATGTTATTTCCACGAATGCTGCTTCAATGGGACTGTGGTAGTCTAATGGTTAAGGTACTGGACTCTGGACCAGATTGGGATTCAAATTGGCAGAACCTTCTGGGCTGGCCTTTTTTCTTGTTAAGAAAAACTGCTATATCATGTCTCAGTAAAGGTTTAGCAGTGCGTTCCACCCTTGATCACTGAGTGGAGACTGTGGTAGCCTAGCGGTTAAGGTACTGGACTCTGGACCAGAAGGTCCAGGGTTCATATCCCACCTCTGCCAAGCTGCCACTGTTGGGTCCTTGAGCAAGACCCTTAAACCACAATTGCTTGGATTGTAAGACTGTATCAATTGTAAGTCACTCTGGATAAGGGCGTCTGCTAAATGCTGTAAATGTATACAAAATAATATTGTAATGTATAGTGAAAGAATTAGGAGCTGAACATGTTGATCAATGTTTTCACATCACTACCAAAACAAAAAAAGTTTGTCTACTGCATTTTAGTCCAAGA
The DNA here is from genome assembly GCA_025084515.1 of Ancistrus triradiatus. Taxonomy (NCBI): domain Eukaryota; kingdom Metazoa; phylum Chordata; class Actinopteri; order Siluriformes; family Loricariidae; genus Ancistrus; species Ancistrus triradiatus. The sequence continues at coordinate 27,002 of JAJAGP010002564.1, forward strand.
AATAAGTCCCTCATGACCCATGGCAAGGAGTCAGTTTTGAAGTAAATGTGTACCAAAGGCACAAAGAGGACAATCCATGTGTAACATAATGCAAGAAAAATTGTTCAGTAGAGACCATTATGAAACATTTTTGTGTTTTCATGAAATGCTGTTCAAAGCTGTGTTTGCTAGCAATGTAATGGCTACCTTTTTACTTATTCTGAAAAGTAGCTACATTTTCACTAGTTAAACATTTTGTAAAGTTTTAGGAGAGGACAAACATTACAAAACAGAATAAAAACACAAAAGCTGAAACCCCATTGTACTTTTACTAGACATATGAGTGGTACATTAAAAACAAATATTTTGTGAACACAATCACACAAATTTCAAAATGTTTTCAAGTCCGACTGAACCAGTTCGGTCCATGTATACATGTCCATGTCCATACAGTCCATGTATAGAGCAGCCCTGACCATTATTTGACTCTCAGTCAACTGGTAAATGTAAAAACTAATCAAAGTTTTGCAGAACTGGCTCGTGCCCAGTTTCTCTCAGAAACCTCAGCAGATCTTCTGGTTTCAGTCCCATGCTGGCTGCATTGGTCATCGGGTGGAAGTATACCCTTTCGTGGCCCCCATTGGCCAAGTCTTTGTCCAGGACTAACTTGACGCTCTGGTCCTTGTCGCAGAAGAGCGCAAGAGCCGTTGCGCACCCCTGACCCACCTTAAGCTTCTCCAGCATGATGGCTTCGTCAGCAAAGCGCAGGTTCCCGCTGCCCAGACCCAGCTGCTTAGCCAGATCGTTCAGGTTCACCTGGCGGTCGTGACGCACCGACACAAGCCACAGACTCTTCTTCTTCTTATCCTTTAAGAAGAGGTTTTTTGTTACAGCGCCAATCTGATGCTGCAAATGAGGCATCATCTCCTCCACTGTGAAAACCTGGTGAGAAACACACACACACACACACACACACACACACACAGCAGAGTACAGAATTCTCCAAGTTTCAGAGACCTCAAGCCATCTCATTTGTATACAAAAACAGTGTCATTAAAATCGATGCCAATGATGCCCACATATGGATCTTGACCTGGCCAAATGGCACTGCCAGAACTTAAGCCTGTATCCCTGTGGTGTTTAGCTAGCTTATAAGCTCACTGTGTCACCCAGGCACTCAGTGCATGGACATCATAAACTGAACAACTACACGAAACTACACTGTGGTATAAAATACCTTGCAGAAAGCTTAAATGCGGAATTAATGGCTTACTTTTTGCTCACTACGATAAGATGGTGTGGACTGAACACAAACACCCATTTATTTCCGACCTTATTAAAAACGAAACAAACCAAACACCTAAAATCAATTAGGAAACTGGAGTAAGAAATGTTTTATTGTTGTCCTGGAAAAGGGCGTTAGGTATGTCTTATAAACTTAAATACTTTGTGTTTGTCTCCCTCCTGTGGCCACAGGTGGAACTATAACACCACAACCTTAATAAAGCTCAATGAAAGAAACGTAGCAAGCGTAAACTAATTAAAATAAATTCTAGGAATGAATCTACAGCTACACACATTAATAAGTCCGTACAGACAGAACAATGGCTTGTGTAGCCGCAGAGCTTCAGTGCCGACTCCATGCAGAATGTTCTGAATTACCTCCGGATGCTCCACCGTAACAAAGTCGATATTCAGATCTTTCAGGATCGTTTCTAATTCCGCTCGTAGTTCTGCTGAGCCCATGGTGTAAAGTGGTGTCTCAGATCTGCACAACAATGCCTATAAGTTGACACTGCTTAAGGAAGTCACAGTCCTGACGGGCATGCGCAAAGAGAAACCAAAAACACGTGGCAAAGAAATTCGACATATGCAAGTATTCAAATCTGAAGCCCTTACTGAAAACTTATATTAATATAGTCGAGCTATATTTGGAAATGAGAGTAAGGTGATGTAACTGATGTTATTTTTATATGATGTGAACTCTGTTAATCTAATCCCCTGGCTGTGTGACTGTATATGTTTGCATTGTTCTGCCATATAAATAAAAGAAAAATTAATCATGACCTGTTTTGACGCAGCGATTCTCACTATTCGAAGCAAACACGTTCTGTGTTGAATAATCACTAATACATTATCATGATTAATAGATATGGTAACAATAAAAAAATGTTATAGGGATACATTGACTAGTGACCCTTATTTTTCTCTGTATTTTAATCACAGGTCACTTTTAGTCACTTTATGGTCAAAATCACGGGGCTATGAAGTCAGTCCCTGGAATTCACAGGGTCTAGGTGAACGAGTGTGCTCTGAATGAGGTGTCAATCCATCACAGAAATAAGGGTAGGGGTCACTTTTGCAGAACCAGGCGATGATCCTCCCATTCAGCCTCATATTTTATTACTTTCATTAGAAAGATGAGAGAGGTCTGTAATTTTCATCATAGCTACACTTCAACTATGAGAGACAAAATGGGAAAAAAAATCCAGGAATTCACATTGTAGGATTTTTAAAGAATTTATTTGGAAATTATGGTGGAAAATAAGTATTCGGTCACCCACAAACAAGCAAGATTTCTGGCTCTCACAGACCTGTACCTTCTTCTTTAAGAAGCTCTTCTGTCCTCCACTCATTACCTGTATTAATGGCACCTGTTTGACCTCGTTATCTGTATAAAAGACACCTGTCCACAGCCTCAAATAAACCTGACAATGGAGTTTGCGCCCGAGTGTGTGAAAAATAAACTGTTATAACAATACCAATGAATTAAAATGTGTTTATTGTTTATTTCACAAGGGAATCACGTTTAGCTTAGGGACACAGATTTGGTATGCGGGCAGTAATTGGTTTAATGGACAAACAGTTTGCAGTCTGAAAGAAGTCCCTGTAAAAAGAGATTAAGAAAAGACATGTGGTTCGAATGATATTTGGAAACAGGAGCAGCAAAGTGGCTTCTGTGTGTAAACTTAAAACCCAGAGTGTCCGTGTTTTTGTCCCAGTACTTTCCTCAGTGTTTGAGGTTTTGTTTTGTTTTGTTTTTTTAAAGTTATAAGTAAATAAATCAAACACAACACTGATTTGACTGCTGGAAACATTTTCCGCTTGCCTTTGCATACCATGGTGCTAGTATAAGTTCTTCATAAACAACATTAAAAACGATACATGACATATTTGAACACAATCACATCACCCCTTTTTGTCATCCGTTTGTAATTCCTTTTCGCAGTAAGACCTGCTCAGTGCATTTACGTAAGGTCTCCGCAACAAAAACAACACATGGAGAGCTGCAACATAACACGACGCTCTCTCACGACTCTGGCTACATGCTTAAGTATCAGTACTACTGAGGTACATAGTCTCCTGCACAGAATTAAGATATGATTAGACTGGGTTTGTATAGAGGATTATATTTGCGTTTGATCTCACAATGGTTACTCTAGCATGGAGTGAACTGTTCTATCGGTTACAGATCTCGGTCGGGTGCTAAACAAGCGTGCCGATAAACATTCGATATTGCTGACGAAAACACGTTACTGCTGCTGTACACGTATTTATTTTTTTCTGGTCAGGAAAACAGTGCGTCCTGGACGGGACACCAGCCCACCAGCCTGGGGATTAGCTTCTGTTGAGAGTTGTTTTTTATTTATGGTACAAAGCTGACGCACCACAGGGGGGAGAAGCAAGCGCAGTAAGAAGTACTGTCTTTGCAACTGGCAATCCAGAGTTAAATGCACTCGTTTCTCACAGGTTCTACCCGCTTCTCAGTCAGCTCTATTCTGAAATCGATGACCATGTCATAAATATAACAGGAATGCGTTCAGCTGTCACAGAAAGACAGTTTCTAATTCCACAAATGACTAAGAGAGAGTGCAGGACAGCAAGGTAATGAGGGGCTGAATGAATCAGCTTTACAGCGAAATAAGACTAAATACTAAAAAAAGGCAATGTGTTGGTCACTGCTGATATTAAAAAAATCAATGTATGGGAAACACTGCAGTATTTTAGTTATTTAGTCAATGATAACACCATGTAACAATTTTCAAAAACAAATTTGTTCCCAGTTGTTAAGTGTGTTTTCCTGATCGTTTGTACCCTAAATGAATAGAAAAAAGTTATTATTCCCTGTAAACTTTGCTTTTGTGGTCAGCACAATGATATTTTGAAATTGATCTATTTTTAAGGATATTCGCCATATTTCAAGATACTTAAGAAGCTTCTGGAATTGTGAGAACTATCAAGAAGTTTCTAGAACTGTCCAGAATTATCTAGAACTTTCTGGGACTGTACAGAAATTGTATTTAGCTGTTATACTTACCAGTTCTATAGGGACCTATAGCCCTCCGAGAGACGCAGAGGACATGATCTAAGTGTTGGGATTGCTAGTAAGTGGGCAACAGCCAATTCAAAGACCAAAAGGGGAACTGGACCTAGACAGACAGGTGTGAATCCTTCTCTATTCCGATTCTGAAAACGGACAGTATTCACACTTCACCCCACACCCAAGTACGGGAGGGAGCTTAGAAGGACCCACTACTTTCAAATGTATATATTGTGTGTTACTCTGCTACCGGGGGATCAGTCTGCTCTGCTGACTCCTCAGTACACTCTTGTATTTGAACTGCATGGATGAATAAAGATTGACCATTTTTATTGAGTTTGGAGAGACGCGAGACATTCTTTTTCCCTTACAGTACACAGCACTTAGTCAATTTATGGCCTCAAGAGGTTGCATACATCCAGCAGACGCATTTTGTCTGTATGGGGCCATTTGTATAAAGACAAGAGCGAAAAAAGTACTCTGTGGAAGCATCTGCTAAGATGTGTGAGGCCTACAAAGCATACTTCGGCATGCCTGTTGGTGACCTGTTTCTATAATAAAAATTCATAATTTTCGTTGCCGTGGTCACAAAAGCGAAGTTTATGATGAATGTAAGCAATTTTGAATTTGTTTTAGACATAAGCAATTGGAATATAACATTAAAAAGCTGGGAACAAAACTTGTGTTACATAGTGTAATTTGTAGTATACAAGTTCATATCTACCATGTTTACGTTTCGGATAACACCCAGGGGCCGGATACACAAAAGCTTTCTTAAGAAAAAACTTGAAGGTTCGTAAGACAAACCCCAAGTTCATAAGAATGTTCTTAAATGCAATTCTTGAAAAAAAACTTGAGCCGTTCACAAATATTATCTTCATTGCTTTCTCGAAATTGTATTTACCGGCTTTTCTATTATTTAGTTTCTCAGAGGACGGAAAAATTGCGAAAACGTCAAACGAAGCGTTCAAAAATAATTTAGCAAACAAGAAAGATGTGAATGCTAGAAGAAATAGCCAACAGGAACAAAATCCTTTATCGCAACGTGCGTCCCATCGACTAAAGTATTTAAAGTTTGGTAAAGTTAGATGCTCTTCTTGTCAACTCTTACAACCAAAGACAAGTGTGAGGCTATCGTTAGGTTGAAACAATTAAGAACAGAATGGTTTTGAGAATACGAAGTGTCTTAAGACACTTTTGTGAATCCGGTCCCTGCTCAAATACCGTGCAATTTCAACAAATCATGGACTTTAAGACATGTATAACTACCTCAGTTTCAGCATACTGGCACGGTCCTAATGTGGACTGTGGTAGCCTAGTGGGTAAGGTACTGGACTATGGACCAGAAGGTCCAGGGTTCAAATCCCACCTCTGCCAAGCTGCCACTGTTGGGTCCTTGAGTAAGGCCCTTAACAACTGCTTGGATTGTAAGACTGTACCAGTTGTAAGTCTGCTCTGGATAAGGGCGTCTGCTAAATGCTGTAAATGTAATGTAAACGATACACGATCATCTACCCAAGAGCTCACACATGGTACAAACAGCCCTACCTTCCTGAATGCAGCTGCTGCATGAGCATGGCAGCCTCACTCTCTGTGGATTCAGTTCAGAAATATTACATGGACAAAATCCAGAGCTAAACAATTCATAAGTTGAGTAAGGGGATGAAATCATCTCATTCTACCCTGCGGTTCATCTCATAGTCAACGTCTTGGGGTTCGGTTTTAAAAACTAACATTACATATACAGTTTGGTATTATCTGTAAAAAGGGGGACTGTTGTAGTTCGAGGAGTCTCTGCAGGTACAGAACTGTTCATATGAAATGTGTAGGCTAAGATCGCACAGCTCTGCCTTCGCTCTTTTGGTCCTTATCTTGGTTTGAAAACTTCAAACGATGTCCGCACCATAAAAAAAAGTCATTCACAACCTGATCACACTCACTCAAGCTGAAAAAAGCAACAACAAAGTCCCAAAGATCTCAGTTTTATGAAATGAACCTTCACATCTTCAACTATGCTGAAAATCAGTCATTACTGTCACAGCAGGTCAGGTAACGTCTCATATTCAGAGCTCGGCCATGTTGCAGCCCCTCCTCTACTCACGTTGATGCTGGGCGACTGCGCGCTCGATTACCGACCCTTGTTCTTCTTGGAGTTTCCCTACAAGGTGCAGAAACGAGGACTGATTTCAATCACGCGAATAGGTAAACTCTCACAAAGCTATATAGCATGCATACCCTGACTAAAGGTCCCACATTAAAGGGGAGGATTAAGTGGATGTGGATGAGAACTACATAGTTCTGTCCATACCCCTAATGACATCATGCACCAAGATGACCTAAAAGCATGCATTAAAATATTTCAGAAGAGTTTGAGGATTTTCATTATTATACAACTTATCGTTGACAAAATAAAAAACGCACCCAGACAATTCTTTAAACCTAACTGATGCAGGGAGGAGCTTCTCATTTGTTAAACAACCATGTCGAAAGACATCCTGTGGTCGTGGAAAAGATCTTCATCTGTTTCAGAAGGGTCAGATTGTGAAAGAGTGGTTCAGGGAGCACGAGCCATCATTTTCACACATGGATTGGCCACCACAGAGTCCAGACATGAACCCTACTGAGAATCTTTGGGATGTGCTGGAGGAGACTTTGCGCAGTGGAACAAATCTCCAATCGTCAGTACAAAAATGGGGAAAAATGAATGCAAGTCCGGACAGAACTGCTTCTGCAATGTCACAACATTTATTTCTGTCCCTACCTGTAGTAGGGACAGTGTTCTTTTCTTGATATGCTTCATTTCTCGGTCTGTGAACATAGAGCTGATGTGCCTTGCCAAAAAGTTCCATTTCTGGCTCACCAGTCCATAGGACGTTCTCCCAGAAGCTTTGTGGCTTGTCAACATGTAGTTTGGCAAATTCCAGTCTGGCTTTCTTATGTTTTGTTTTCAACAATGGTGTCCTCCTTGGTCGTCTCCCATTAAGTCCACTTTGGCTCAAACATGGACGGATGGTGCGATCTGACACTGATGTTCCTTGAGCTTGAAGTTCACCATCTCTGTAGAAGTTTTTCTTGGCTCTTTTGTTACTATTCGTATTATCCGTCTCTTTGATTTGTCATCAATTTTCCTCCTGCATCCTCGTCCAGGGAGGTTGGCTACAGTCCCATGGGTCTTAAATTTCTGAATAATACATGCAACTGTAGTCACAGGAACATCAAGCTCCTTGGAGATGGTCTTACAACCTTTACCTTTAACATGACCGTCTATAATTTTCTTTCGAATGTCCTTTGCTTCCTCTGGTCCATGTTGAGTGTGGTACACACCTTGTCACCAAACAGCATACTGACCACCTGAAGCCCTATACATAGGCCCACTGACTGATTACAAGACTGTAGTCACCTGTGATCATAATTAGTGAACACACCTTGACTTAACATGTCCCTTTGGTCACATTTTTCAAGGGTTCCATCATTTCTGTCCAGGCCTGTGTCATGAGTTTATTTTTTTAAATAATCCTGTTGAGGCATGGTTGAAAAGCAATGTCTGACTTTCATTTGTTCATTTCCATAGACTTTGTATTTATTATTACTTTTGTTCTTTCATTAACTGAGGGGTACCAACAATAATAGGAGCTAACCTTGTTGCCTAGTTTGAGTGTGTCGATCTCCTCGCGCTGTTTGCTGAGCGTGTCGTTCATGCTGCAGAGGTGTTCACTCATCATACTCAGCTGGTCCTCATAGCTCCTCTTGGTCGTGCTCAGTTCATCCTGTCCAACAAAGCAAGTATACTTCAGGATACACCATGTTTTTGAGCTCTCACTCCATTTAAGTGGGACTGTGGTAGCCTAACGGTTAAGGTACTGGACTATGGACCAAAAGATCCAGGGTTCAAATCCCACCTCTGCCAAGCTGCCACTGTTGGGTCCTTGAGCAAGGCCCTTAACCCACAACTGCTTGGATTGTATGATTGTACCAATTGTAAGTCACTCTGGATAAGGGCGTCTGCTAACTGCTGTAAATGTAAGTG